>WSZQ02094439.1:0-12619 GCA_019419845.2 Weissflogia rhopalogaster | reverse complement strand
TAGGGCCATTTTCTGCAAACAAAATTTGATTATTGAAGTGACATTTGGCCCAGTGAGATTTTCCAAGAATACTGTTTATATATATATATATCAATTGTTCGCCATTTTGTTTTTCCCTGGCTACTGCCATTTGTCCCAAATTAAGCTCGGTCTACTGACCGACTTTTTGTCTTCCAGCTAAGCTCTGCTCACTTTCCACCTGAGACCTGCCCCCTTATTATAATCTCTATCTCTTCCTATCAAAACGCGCGTCATTTTGTTTTCCAATGCTACTACTCCGATTGGTCGACCTCCATTTTGTCCTAAATGAAGTCTACTGACCGACATTTCGTCTTCCACCTAAGCTTTACTCACTCTCAACGTGAGAACTGCCCTTTTATCCTTATCTTTACATCTCCCAATCTGACATCCGCCATTTTGTTTTCATCATTCTGCTACTCGGATTGGTGGACGTTTCGTCTTCCATGTAAGCTCGCTTCCCACTTAAGGTCAAGCCACTTATCAGTATCTCTACCTGACCCTACCTGACACTTGCCATTTTGTTTTTTTTTTCAATATCTGTGATTGGTCGACCTCCATTTTGTCTCAAATTAAACTCTATCACCGTTATTTCGTCTTCCACCTAAGTTCTGTTCACTTAACTCCATAGACCTGCTCACATATCTCTTCATATGTACCATCCGCCATTTTGTTTTTCCTAATCTATCACTCTGATTGGTCAGCCTCCATTTTGTCCCTACTTAAGCCCTGCCCACTTCCCAGATAAGACCTAAAGCGTTAGATATTTTAATCTGACTCATGCAACTGCATTTCTTGAACGATCGACATTTTTCTTCCACTTAAGTCTGAGCCACTCATTCTGTCATTTGATTTCTTCACCACTTCAAGGCTCTAATTAGTCACCTGTAATTTGTCCCAATCCCACCTCCTCTGATGATCATGCGCAGAAGGGCGTGTTATAATAAGCGCCATCTATTAGTGATTTTACGATTGCTTTACTGTATTTTGCACCGAGTCTATATGTTGAAATAGATCTGAAAACTTCATTCTAGTTGAGTAGTATGATGTTAGCAGAACTGTAACAGAACTGCAAAGTCAAGTTTTGTTGTTTTCATTCAGTAATTTGAAGTTTAAAACATATCAGATGGAAAATTCTAATTTGATTCCTATGATACTAAATGATACTAAAATTTGTACCAGAACTATCTTACTATATTAATCTTTCTATATAAATTTGGATCAAATTATTTATGCTCAACCCTAACAAAAGGATCCAACTGTTTCAATTTACCATACTCGCACAAATGTACCCACTCTGAATTGTAGCAATTCAAGTCTGTTGTGAACATTGCCTACACTAATCTCCCGGAGTCGCCAGAGATAAATTTATTGGGCACCAGGTGATAGATTGCGATTGTGTCGGCAACGTTATGCCGTCGCTGGCGCTCGGGGAGTGACTGGCGTGCGCCTGATAGACGCTGACTGATCGGCTCATTCTTGCTAAACATATTTGACCGAAAATAAACCATAAATCTTTAATCCGTTTGCCCCCAGACGCGCGCGGTGCGTCGACGAACGTCTGTCTTTCGACCGAAGGGAGGAGGCTAGGCGCAAATGCGTAACGAGTGATCATAGTGGGTTTTCGTGTATTTTGCCCCAAAAATAAATTACGCACGGCGCCAGAAGACGCCTGAGTATGGGCATGCTGTTCTACCGGGGGTGGCATGTGCCAGACCGTGAAAAGGTGAAAAAAGTTAATGCAACGTATTATTTTTTGTTGTATTTTTCGGGAAAAAATTCACGTCGCTGGGTAGCTGGTGATGTGAGACTTCGACGTAAACCACTTAAAAGTTTCGTGCATGAAACCGCCGAATTAGTCAATGCACTTTTCCTGCGAAATCGAATTTTTTAGCGCGACAGATCCGTACTGAAAATGCTGAAAAGTGCCAGTCTAAACTTGGTGGTTTAGAAAAGTGCGGAAAAAGGTAGGAGTGAAACCTGTCCTGGTTTAATTTAAGGCAACCTGTGGGCGAAACTTTACTTTTACCGCTCGCGTTATTTAAGGACAGGCATATACTCTAATTCAATTTAAAGTTTTTCTGAACTTTTCAATATACTTGCTAATACTGAAGCAAATATCAGAGAGGAAATTTTACTAGACAACATGGCACAACATACTGTGGTAAAAATTGAGAAAGAACATCTAGATGTTATCTCTCTCTCTCTCTCTTTCTCTCCTATTTATCTTCTGAACCTAAAATTATCCTCTGTCCTTTGCTATTTTTGTCCATGATGAGTCTTCATTGAGTCTTCTTATCAATCTTTTCCGGGATCGTCGAGCATATTTTCGTAGACAGTAATTTTGGTATAGCTCGTGAATGTACCGATTTCCGTACTTATCTCCGTCTCGTTTTGGTACAATTCTACATAGCATCCTTCTTTCAAAGATGTCGACATTTCCTGCACTACTAGAATCAGGCCGCTGTATAATTAAAAGTACTCTTTATATTGAGTTGATGAATATTTTATATTTCTATGAATTGTTCGATATTAAAAGTCGTATCTCTAACTTTTAATATCCAACAATGTCAAAAATTTACTATCTTGGGTTTTCAGTCTAACTAATTTTCTCTCCTAAACCTAAAAGTAATCTTGGACTAATAGAACTCCCATGAGAGTCTTCTTAGCCTAGATCTTTCAGATTTCAGAACTTGAGGTTGGAGAATAGTGAAATTAGGTTTCTACATTCCGGTAAATACAATCTTTAATACAATCTTTGAAGGAATGTTGGAAGATGTAATCTTTTCTTCAACTATACTCTTTGATTACAGTACAAAATTCTTCAAATTATAATAGTTAAAGAAATAAAATTAACTAAGAATTAGTCTCGAAATTTATATATTAAACCCTTGATATTTTTCGGAATAACTAACACGGACGAAATATATAGTGTAATAAACTTCCATATTTGAGTTTTTTCCACTTTGGCACGATTTTGTTCCACTTTTTCTAGCTCCAGCGTTACGCAAAACACCATAAATATTCCGGTTATATATTCGGCTGGGAGTACGGGCTTTATGTCAAGTTTATACACTTTAGGGAGTATTCACCTGAGCAAAACAAACGCACGCACGCTTCCGTGGGTGGGTACAATGCCAAGTAGCGTCCTTTACCGCGCAACACCGGCGTCCCTGGGTTTTGGTAACAACTTGGGGAAACTCGGTTGGATTTTATTGATCCCGTTATTCTCTCCTCACGCAGCGCAAACCTTGCGAACCACGCGCTTTTGCGTACAATACGAGGTGTTACAAAATTACATCCGAGGATTGGAATCTGCGGGAATTGATTTTGAATCTGTTGAAACTGCAGTGATACCAAATTAATCTTTAAATTTGGGACGTTTCTGGGCGATGATTCTTAAGGTCACCATGTTTTTGTCCGTGTATTTGAAGAAAAATAAGAACATGTTATTCAATGGTTCACTCTTTCAGTCTTTATATCATCCCCTTGAACACTCCAACTTGGTTTTAGGGATACGCATCACCCATGAGTATTTCACTCGCGTATCGGACGAATCAGAGAAGAAAAGAGCTTTCGAATGCTTCAAAATTCACCTCCTCATATATGCATACCTACTTATAAATAAAATCCGTACTTTTTCCGTCATCCGCTTTAGACAGGCCTGTTTTGTGTTCCTCTCTTACTCTTCCTCTCTCTCTCATCCTCTCTCTCTTTATCTCTCTCCCTGTTTGCTTTGGTGTGACTGTCAAGAAGATGAATAAAATATACCAAGAATACTAGATAGAAACAATTTTTTCGCGTATTTTACTCGGCATACTTTGATACCCTTTTTATGCCTTGCCTCTACTTACTTTCGGTACTTTTATTTTTTATTTTTTGGGAGTAACGTGTGGCAGCGCAATTTTCCTGCGTAGTTTCTCGTTTCGTGAATGCTGCACGTGGGCGCACCATTATACCAGTGCAACATCCAACATACTACGCAAAAGTTTAATTGCCATGTTCACATTAATTACAACAAGTTGCCAGCGTGCGAACGACGGAGTGGCTTTCGGGCTTTTTATTAATGTTCAACGATCCGGCCGTCCTGCGAAAAGGATTACGGCAAGCTTGGAAACAAAACCGTTCGACATTCACTAAACGATACTCGCTGCTGCTTCGTAAACAACGACTTTGGCGCTGATTTTGTACACGCTTTAAACTCGTTTTCTTTTAACCTCTTTCGCTACTTTGAACAGCGATTATCTCGCAAAAAAAACGAAGCTTCATGCTTGTAATTTACCACCGTTGGTTTTAACAAGCTAACCTTCAACGCACTGCCTGTCAAAGACAATTAATATTTAATGGTTTAAAGAAATAATTAATACTTTGTCGGGAGGTAATTATTAAGAAAATATAACTCCTTATAAGAAGGAAGAGGTCCTTACATGGTGGAATGTACATATTTCTGACATGGTTCACTGCTTTCGGAAATGCAAGAAGTGTGTAAATTGTGCGGAATAGTGAATAAGATAAACGTGTTCGGGCGCATTGCAAGAAGATGATTGCGGTCATGCAATGTACATTCAGTGACGGGTGTTAATGCACTAAGACGGCGTGGAGAGCAACATGTTCGTGACGGGTGTGATGGGCCCAGGACGACCTCCTGGTTGCGCCGCCGGCTTCGACCTGTCAACGGTGTCAGCATCACCTGCGGTGCAGTCCTGTTGTTGTGTTGTGCACAATGCTCTGACAACTAACAGCTTGGTTCATGTCATACTATTTTTCTATCATCTGAAATCTAAGAAGATCAGAAATGGGCTAATTCTGAAAGAACTTGTTTATGTTGTTCAATTTAACCATTTTGCTCTAAAAACCTTAGAACTATTACTTTTATTTCGAGACGTCGTAGTATTCAGTATAGTTTGCAACTTCACTTCAGAACTTCAGAATATTTCCGCTATTCATAGACGATTCCTAGGGACCTCTGAATCACACAAGATCATAAGGTGAATCTCATAAGGTTTTGGTATAGACAGAATTGACTGTGAATACTAATTACACTGAAAAAGTATCTCTACAATAGATTCAGGGCTCAAAAAGTGTCAAGGAACCGACTGTGAGTACCCGGACCAATGTAACAAGTAAATGTCTCATAGTACATTTATATATTTATATATGTTAAGGATCAATTCTACATTGAATATGCCACAAACGAATATGTATACCAATAAGTCTTCAGAGGTGTGTTTGTAATATATTCAATATATACAAAGGAGACGGATGTATGAAGCGGTGGAGCTCTCAGAGGAGACAATGCGACGATTATGGGTTTGTGGCAAGTTAGTGGCAGACATAGTAAGAACAAGTGGCCAGGAGGTAGAGGAGCAGACGAGACAAGAACAAATTCGAAGAAGTACATATAATCCTGAGACCGGTTTATATGGACTGCCAAGAAAAAACGGTCAGGGAAAAGTGAATAATTACCAGAGTTAGATATGGTTTGGGAGAGACAGGGAGAAAGGTGTGGATGGGAGAAGGGTACAGGAAGTGTTGGTTGTACGGAGTAGGCTATGATACGTGGGAGCACCTGGCGCGGGAATGCGTAGGAATGAATGAGGTATGGGCAGTAGGTCTGAGAGGAAGTGTGGATGTGATGGAGCGGTTGGTGAGAGAGGGGATGGGGTGGTTAGGGTCTCGGTAAAACTTATAAGACTTAAAAAAGTATATACATGGTTCAAAAAGTCATTGGGCCACGATTGTGAATACCTGGGTCAATATAACAAGTATATATAACCTAGTACAACCACATATACTTATTTTATGGAGTCTACACCAGCCAAGACATCCCAGAAACAACTATCAATACGCATAATACTTCAAACGTAACTCAACAATAGATTCAGGACTCTGAAAGTCACTAGAAAACAATTTTGAATATCGAGGCTAATCCAAAATTGCTTATATTACCTAGTATATCCATAATCCACCTTATTTTAAATAACCTTCACCTGCTAAACCATTCCAGAGACAATTTTGAACGCTAAGAAGACTCTGAAAGTGTATCTACAACAGATTCAGGGCTCAGGAAGTCACAGGGAAACGTCTGTGAATCCTGGGACCAAAGTAGCATACGTATATCATATTGAACCAACCTTAATTGAGAATTGATCACTTTCAAAATTTTCGCTACTTCCAATTTCCTCCTGCCAGTAACCAAAACCACAGGTATGTACCTATATATTCCTGCAACAATGTCATTGCAAAGTATCTGAAACTTTACCAACCCATACTCCCTGCATCACCAAATATAAACACAGTAGAAGGCAGGTCGATATGAATAAAGTTAGAGCATAAGGATAGGGGAATTACGCTGGAGGAAACTGTGGTTGCTTTCCCCATTTGCCTTTCCCCATCATCATAGCCTGCGGCGGCATCGGCGGCGGCTACTGCCATTTCCTCAAAATATTGTGTGTTGTACGCGTGTGGGCGACATTATGATATCCCAGCAGACTGCGTCTGCCTACTGCTAGTTGACTGCCACCGCCGAGACGCCATCGAGTCGAAGGATAGTTGGCTGAACATGCTATATTTCGAGTGGCGACAGAGTCTGGGCGCAAATCGCAGAGTGGCGGATATTCGCCATCACGAACAAGCTACTTCTGGTTTAATTAAATCCCAGTGCTCCTCGCTGCTTGAATGATTAATTAGGCGTGCGCGCGACCGAAACTTATGAAATTAAAATTAGAGAATGGCGCCCTCATTACACACCCACAGCATCGAAGTTGACTTCTGCTCCGAATCTAAAATACACCCAACACAAATTTGCTATAAAATGTAATAAAATGACTCTGCAAATGCAGACTCTGTCCTTGAAATAAGTTTGCCTTAATTATTGCGCAGAGGAGAGAAGATAATTCCGAAAGATAAATAATATTCTGACAAGTCTTCGGCGGTGGTAATTCACCTTATGCAAACACACCTGGTCACGTTGGCGCTCGTTGGCGTTGGCAGGAAGATAGCAGACGGCAGAATGTTGGCAGAAGAGAGAAAGTAAGTGGAAAATGAGACAATGCGCCAAAGGGGACCAAACGAAGCGAGTTATTAAATCCGTGCGAAATTATTTACCATCTCGTATAATCCTAAAATTACCCAGCTTTAACGATCTAATTTAGTATCCGTACATAAGCAAATGGAACTGAAAAACAGAAGCATATGAGCATACGAAGTATGCGCAAATGGTCAGGGCTACTAAAATTGTATAATGCTGTTAATTTTTAAGTAGGTGAAGGTATAAAGGTTAGTATGCAGGGCAAAAAGGTTCCCCGGTTGTCCTATGTCAGTGGGAAGTAGGATTAGAGTATTTCAGGACTTTTTTGGTGAATGTTTAAATAAGTTTCAAAATTAGGAAAAAGGTGAACCTCCAATTACTAGATTATTATAATATATTAGGACGCATCCATAAGAAGCAGAGAATGTACGAGCGCAATCATTCTCCATTCATCTTTACCCTCCTTTCGTAATGCGGCTCGCCCGAGTAGTGGGGGAAGGTCTAGAACTTGAGTCTACTCTCTACAGGATAAAACGTTATATTAAGTCCGTGTTTCTATTCTCTGTTCTGCAAATTCTTAATAAAACAAATTATTCCCCGATAACTTTATTCTCATTTACTAAAGAAACCCAAAATATGTTAGATTTTAAAAATATTTTTTTCTTTGAATTTTGCTGGATATTTTCTAAAAAAATATTCTATTATTTTGAATTTCAAGTAAAATAGAATGCCCATTAGTTTAACCTTTGTTTACTCAAATAATAACCAGTTATACTTGTACGTTTACCTCATTTACTTTCATACATCGCAACTTAAGCAAACTGAACTACAAAAACAGAGGCCTATGCACATTAGATGTAAGCACAAATGGTCAGGGCTACTAAAAATTGTATAATGCTGTTAATTTTTAAGTAGGAAGGAATAAAGGTTAGTATGCAGAAAAAAAAACGTTTTCTGATTGTCCTATGTCACTGGAAATTAGGAATTAGAGTATTTCAGGACTTTTTTGGTGAATGATTAAAAAAGTTTCAAAATTAGAAGAAAAAAAGTGTACCTGCAACTACTAGATTATTATAAAATATTAAGACGCGTCCATAAGAACAGAATGGGCACGAACGCAACTATTCTCCATTATTTTTTACTCTTCTTTCGTAATGCGACACGACCGATAAGTGGGGGAAGGTTTAGAACTTGAGTCTACTCACGACAGGATAAAACGTTATATTAAGTCACTGTTTCTACTCACTGCTCTGCATATACTTATTCTGCAATAACTTTTTGTCATCGTCTACCAAAATGTGTTTGATTTTTGAAATAATTTTTTTCTTAGAATTTACTGGAGATTTTCTTAAAAATATTCCATTATTCTGAATTTCAAGTAAAATATAATGTCCATTAGTTTAACCTTTGTTTACTCAAATATCAACCAATTATACTTAAAAATACATTCATATTACACAATACCAGCATAGTACAAATACGCTTACCTGATTTACTTTCATACATCGCTATCGAACTTAAGCTCTATTCAAATACGTGCCGCTATAGGGTTCGGCCAAGTCATTGTTGCATTGAGATGTTGAAATATGAATAATGCCAATTGGCAGCAATCCATATTTATATCAGATAATGCCCTTCAATAGGAGAATGCGCTTAGGGTTCTAGTAACTTTTCCACCAACGATCTCGTATTCGAGCTTTTAGAGTTTTTTGCCATATTCCATTTTGCAAAGCTACCTTTTTTCCTCCATTTCTTGCCTAGTTTAATCTGAAATAACGATAAATAAATGCCTCTCTGAAAAGTGTACGCCAAGGGATGCCGGATGGCAGCGTGCTTTTGTATGAATAGCTGTACCCAATGGTCCTATCAAAATATGTTTTGCGTGCGCATTGCTTTTCTTCATCCTTTTACCTCATATTTGCCGTTTCTTCGGGTAGCAAAATACCTCTCGAAATGGCGTTGGTAGATCTGCATTTGGTATTAGGTATTCTTGAACCACTTGATCTATTTGTATAGGTATAAGTACGCACCACTTGTATGGTCTGTACTTGCTTTCAATACAATAACACAGCGCGCTTGCCCGGTTATACATCTGCTAAAATCGAGTGTTTACATCCGAAAACTGTTGGGAGTCCCAGTCCCAGCTCATTCTCTGTATTTCCCTACCGGGTGTATAAACATTTCACAGTTTGGTGCGAGGTGCAATGCTGGAAGAATGAGTGTGCGCACTTGCTGGTACATTTCGTATAAGTTAGTTTGTCAGACATTCGGAAAATATCCGAGTCGTGTGTACTTAAAGGATTAAACCTACGGCCGCGCCATTGTCTGACAGTGAAATGCATGAATTTTGAAAAGGGTTTATATAAATAATAACACCGCACGCCAGCGGAACGTAACGAATGCGAGCGATTAACGGCCAACAGCCAAAAAGACATGGGATGCCGACGGACAAAACTGCACAATGTGGCTCAGCTTCTTCATTCCATTTTCAATCCCTTGCTGCGGGCTGTGGCTGCAACCTGCATGATTGTTGAAATTGTAGACTGAAATGTTTACTTGCTCGTTTTATATTTATGCATACATACTGCGTTACGAGTTCCACGCACGCATTTCAAGTCGATGATAAATGTTTAAGTACATGAAGAGCATGTGCTACTTGGTGGGAGATGTTTTTACAGATTATGATTTTGACATGCCTCGTATTTTCAATTAGGTGTATAGAGATACATTCATCAGTAACCGAGTGTTTATGAGGGCAAGTATTTTCTATTCTTCCTTGTGCTACGTTCGTAATGCATTGAGCGGAGCGTAACGATAGTGGGGGAAGTTCTAGAACCTGTGTTTTCTATCTACAATACAAGAACGCTATGTTCAGCCAGTATTTCGGCTATCTGTATTGCCAAAAACATTATATAGAAAAGGTATTCTTTAAAGCGAATGTTAGTTTAATTCTTTTTTACTTATAAGTCCGAACTACAATATATCTACATATTTTATGAAAATCTCAAGGAAACGTACAACTTCTAGGATATTTTTAATCTGCTTATGGTATTGAACTTCATACACTAACACACTATCATAATCGACAGGGAATTTCATTTTTACCTTTACCCTGTTGAGTCTGAAGAATTTTGGTTAAAACGATATAGTAATATCGAGTATCGAGAAGTTTTCAGAGATTATGGAGAATTTGCTATAAAGAGATACATTCAGCAGTGGCAGAATATTTATGGGGCCAACTATTTTCCGTTCTTCTTAATGCTTTTTTTTTTTCTTTTTTTAAGGCGTTGCCGGCGCTAATGCTATTGCGCTTAATGCAACCTTCGTAATTCGTAAAACGGAGCGAAAAAGTAGTGGAGGAAGGTCTAGAACCTGCGACTTCTTTCTATAGAAGAAAAACTCTATTTTAAATTATTGTTTCGTCTCTCCTCTGTCTCTCTCTATCTATCACTCTTTTTTATGAATAGAATTTATCATCGAGAACGCATGAAAGTTTTTTGTTCTCTAGAAATATATGTATTATTCACAGCATATACACATTATTTTGAAAAACTCTGAAGCTTTCATGGACATTTTCCAGGAAATATTCGAATCTCCCTGTGGTATAGAACGTCATACACCAAGGTTATATCATTATAGACCGGGAATTTCATTTTCTACCTCTACCCAGCTGGGTCTGAGGAAATTTGCTTGATATGATGTCGCAATACATCATTATTGTTATCTCCCTGCAAGTGCAGCACCCCTCGCACCATTTCGGCGCCCAATGAAATTTTCACCATAATAAACACCCCTCGATTTCTTTTCGCGCGCGACAAAACGAAGTGTTCGTTATAGATAGGTGCGTTCCTGTAGCACCCTAAGCGTGATCATAAAAATATCTCGACGTGCATAAGTGCGACACACACACGAACATACTCGTTGTCGAACATCATCACCCGTACAAGGTGCAGGCGAAACGCGACGCATTTGATTGACAAAGATGGGATATTAACAACACCTTGCGTCAAGACTCACCGCCCTGGAGGAAGCAAACATGAATGTGCCGGGTCGTCGTCGTTGAAAGGAGCGCGGAATTTTCTAATTAAATCCGCCCTCGTGCGTTCGCAAGTCGCAAACTCTGCCGACGTCTAGCGTCTGGAGTTTGGCATCGCACACACCCACACTCACACACATATATCTAGCTCGTTATGGAATTCATACCTGGAAGCAGCATGCTGCCGCCTTCCAACAACTGCTTGACATAACTGAATGGCTGCTTTCATTACATTCCGCATTTGTTGCCTAACTGACTGACACTGTACAGCCGCCAACTTTCCCGACTTGCATGGAAATTATGCCCATTTTCAGGCACGAGCCAAGTCGTGTCACACTTCCTGCGGGTTTGAACATGTACCGTTCATACGAGGGATGACAATTAGTAGACATTGATCTATTCTTGAAATCGATCACCAGGTTATAAAAGACCATCATCTCTTATTTTAGTCTGATGCCGAAACTTGGTAGGTGCACCAAGTTATGATTTCTATAGATCCATATAGAAGATATCAGAAGGTTTCTAGAGATTGTCACTTTGGCATGGCTCGTATTTTCAAATAGGTGTACAGAGATTCATTCATCAGTACTAGAAGGGGCAACAATTCTCTATTCCTCTTTGTGCTGCCTTCGTAGTGCGTTGCGCGGAACCTAAAAGCAGAGAGGGAAAGTCTAGAACATGCGTTTTCTATCTATAGTACTGCAGCACTATTTTAAGTTAGTGTCTTAACTCTCAATCATGTATAGAACTAAATTTTGGAATTTGTTATCTTTCCTATACATATGTCCAAAGTTATGTTCTCCATAGATCCTTCTAGAAGGCCTACTTAGATCAAAAACTTCATTTTAATGTCTAATCAGAAATGGATGTCACTTAATAATCAGACAACTCTCACTTCCTTGAATTAAATAACTCCTATCAATGGATTTGATTGAATTTTCCTGTAGTACATTAGCGAAACAATTCCCTTAAAAATCGATGACTTCATTAGATGTAATTGGTATGTACGAGGAAGCAGAAATCTACCACATCCCTAGCATATTATATAAATACCGACGACAATCAGATTCAAACGGCAGGAGGTCCTCCAGTATTGGGGGGCATTTCATCTCTAACCTGGGGGACGGCATACAGCTACACACAGTGTAAATGAATACGATTTGCTACTTGCTGTTGCTCCTGCGGTGAGGTACTGTGCATTTATCAGTGAGTCATGGAGGCCCTTTTGATATGCGTCAACCCCAGTGCCTGCTAATACCTTAAGCCACCCCAACTGCCGATTGAAACCACGCGGAGATCAGCCAAAGCAGCCGAACCATCAAACACGCGGTTGGGGGATTAAAAATTCAAAAAAGTGAACTACTCCGCACTACTCGTTTAGGCTACACAAGAACTCAAAAATGTTTAAAATAATACATTCTTGGTACTTATTAGGAGATTCTAGACTATTACATATTCGGTATAACTATTATATTCGGTAATACTATTAGAATTGGTTATAATATTTATATAAGTAATCCTGGACTCGAACAAAT
>WSZQ02094395.1:0-12628 GCA_019419845.2 Weissflogia rhopalogaster | reverse complement strand
AATTTAACACTCCACGAAACAAGCCAGATTAAACACAAATAAATTAAATCTACAAAATTGCTCAATGTGTTTAGCTCTATAGCTTTATGGAAATATCATTTTATTTGAATAAAAGGTACATTAAGACATGTTTACATTATCGAACGCAATGCTATCGTCATATTGTTATGCTTTATAACTGCACCGAAACAGCCTTTGACATATCAATACGAACAAATAATCATTGAAAGGCAATTTTTTAATCACGAATTGCAATAATTAGAAAGAGGAAATGATGGATGTCTCTAACAGGACTTGAACCTACTACACAACGAAAGCCTACAGTCAACCGTCTGTATTATCATATACTCTTTCTGTCCTAGTTGACCTGAACGCCAAGATTGAATTATCGGAATTGGGCTGCGAACTTTTGTTAAGAGATGTTTAATTTTCGAACTCACTACTACCATCATATTGTCATGTTGAATTACTGCAGCGAGGTTGCCTTTGATATATCAATATGAACAAATAATCATTGGAAGGTATTTTTTTAAGATGTTAATTAAGAAATTACAATAATTAAAAAGAGAAAATAATGAATGCCTCCGACTGGACTTGAGCCTGCGCTAATTGCCCTGAACAAGTATTATGATGAGATGATAGCTTGAATGGGCAATGATAATGTCAATATACCTTGATTTATATATGAATTACAACTGACAATAATAAATGCATTTAATAACATCCTTGTCAAAATATCCTGCGATATACACTATTAATTACCCTATTATTTCAATAAATTTAAAATATAAATTGTCCGTAAGTGAATATTAAAATTACGTTATTAATAGAAGCACATGCCTATTCTACTAGAAAAAAAAACAGGAGAAAATTAATGATACTATGCCAAAGTGCAAGAAGCAGTCTTTAAGATGAATGTAACTAGCTGCCAAGTTCACGTTTTCCCCCACTTCCTGCACCCCTGCCGTTTTTCCTGACCCTCGAACCACTTTGGAAAACCATTAGACTCGGACGGCGTTTTACATGCATTACAACGAGTATTTCCACCTGTGCACAAAAACATCCATCGTTTTTAACGCCCGGCGCATCCGCACCCGCACCTCGAATTTTCGCATTCATAATAGAAATAATGCTTTTTTGAGCTAACCTTCCACTGTATGGCGGTGGGTGGTCTTATGCTTGACCATATGCATCCATTCCCAGAACCACACCAAGTGTTACAGCAATCTTATCGCACAACAAGCTCAAGTGTGTGTACAAAAAACAAATTTAAAACGCTTTGTACGCCCGGATGAAAGATGAGCGAAACATTCCGTTCGCCGGACAGCCAGCTGGGAATTCCTCTTGTATATGAATGGAATTTCTCTTGGCGGTCAAGGCAGACACGTTTGCCGGCCGCGACATAATTCACGTTGGATGACATACATCTTCTTAATGTAGTCATTTTTTATGCGGCGGCCCTTGGCCGCCCGTTGTGCTTTTATCTTTTTTTACTTTTTATATATTTATTGGTTGGCGTTGTGTTTGCGTTGTGTGCGGAAGCAGGGCCGCAGCCACCGCCACAGCCACGCCGTTGAGGCAGATATCAAAATCGCCAAATTTTTCCCAAGGGATGGCTGTGCGCTGCAGAAAACCTAAAAATATATCATACCATGCTCTGAACATGTGACGCTAACGTTCGATACGAATACATAAAATATACGAAATAAAAATTGAGATAAATAATAAATGAATGCATATTTTAAGCATAAAACAAGAAAATAAACCACTAAAATATACAATTGTTATATTCCTAAAATATATTATCTTCCAAAAGAAATTCTAAGGTGAAGTGGGGTAAATCACCCAAAAGTTGTATAGTTTACTTGTAAACTGATTTTGTTTCGTGTTCTTCTACAGATACGTGATAAGTTTAGTACTATATTAATGTAGATTCAAAATTCCTTTTTACACTGTGGCGGTCATTAATCGCGATTTCCGCAAGAAGAGCAAACTAATATCAACATTCTTCGAAATCCTAATCATCCAGACGTAAACATCCCGAATGCTGAAGCATCAAAATCGTCACCGCGAGATCGTGACTTTCGCGTATTTGCTGCGACGAACAAAGGAATGGTCGCTTCATCACCTCCATCTTTGATACCCTTCTGAGTATAAATAGTCGACCAATTCCCTACAATTGGCAGTCAGTCAATCCGTGCCTCCAGTCTTCACCTGCGAATCCATCTTCAGCAATCAAGCTGTCGTCCGCCAACATCCGTCAGTCCATCTTCAGTAGCGGGTCGACCTTCACCTGCGAGTCCATCTTCAGTTCCGAGTCGGTCTCCCAGAGTTCATCTTCAGTAGTGAGGGCATCTTCACCTGCAAGTCCGTCACCGACAGTCGTCATCAGCGAGTCAGTAATTCAACCACAGTTTTATCCGTCCGTCATTCTAAAACAGTTGTATCTGTCCAAATAGGCGCCAAAAATCATTCTGAAAAGTCAAAAAAATTGTTATTCCTCCCTCCAAGAAGAAAAGAAAATAAACATTACAATATAACATTATGGTAAAAGTGTTTAAGAAAATAATGAAAAATGAGGAAAATACTACTAAAAATATTGCTGCTTGATTTTTTTTACTTAGCTAGTTAGCTGTTGTTTATGACTGTGTCCCTCGTGTATACCAAATGCGTTGTTAGGAGAATTTGCATTTTCGGTTACAATCGGCGCTGGGAAAACACAGGGAAAGTTACGATTTCCTTCTGCATTCCGCTTTCATCCGCGACACATTCAGTTAGACAAACAGTTTTTCCACCAGTTTGCAGAGGGGTATCTCGGTGCTCCACAACTGCAAAGCTTGCAGAAAAAGACACAAGAATAAGATATATTTTCCTACCCTGTAGCGTATTTTTCCCAGCGTGGATTTGCCACATATCGACGCGTCGGCGTCGCGTTGCCACCGCGCCCAACTCGCGTCGAAAAAAGCAAATTGGATAAACACAATAAAAAGTTTTATTAAAATGATTATGATGGCCGAAACCTTGAGCCGACAGTAGGGAACAGGGTGGTTTCCTTTAGAGGACAGAGCAAACACATGTAAGAAACAATTCTGTTTTTTCGGGTCAACGTCACTGGGGAAAGAAGGAAACAGACGAATAGCTTCATATCAGAGTTTTGTATCGCTTGTGACGCAAATGAAAGTCTTTGGAATTGCAGGAAATGCAGCTGTTACCTATCAAATTCTCATACCACTATATAGTGTTATTTTTCAGCATAATTGTGAGGAAACGTAATTATTTTGATATTTTTGCGGTTGTTGTTTTTTATCGGTTTGGAGAATGCAATTATCTGCACATTAATTTAATTTCGGCGCGTTGCATTCATGCCCCGATGGTGCAGCGTTTTCGAGTTTTCAGTCTAGTTTATAGTTGTTGGAGTGCTTTGTACAATGCGGCGTGAATGCGTACTTGTGTATTGAGAATGGTGCGATCTATTGCTAGTGGTGGAACTTTTTCATACCCCGCTTTCTGGTGCATGTTTGTGAGCATTATGAAAATTATAATGAATAGTGATAGCAGTTGGTGTTGCACTCATCAGCAGAAAGCGTGAATATTAAGTTTGAAGAGTTTTCTACTTTAAACTTCAGCGCAACGTGTGATCGAGTGTAATTTTTAATTAGAATTATGTTTCAGGACGGGAAGCAACTATCAGAAACATGTTTTAAACACGAACATATCGCAAACATTTATAATTAGGTAATGTTAAAATTGAAAAATATAACATGGAATTTCTAATTTTAAAATGAGTATATTATTTTCTTGGATTTATTTCCTCCGTATGTTCTTGCATTTTACCTTCAATTCAGGGAAAACTCGCCCTGGTTATATCAGAGTTTAAGTCGAACCTCGTTCATTAATCCGATTATTTCCGACATGAACTACCCGACATTCAAATTCCTTGTTTAATTCGATGTTGAGGTTCCCTATTATGGATGTGTCTACCTTTCTGAGCGGTAATAGATAATATTAGATAAACATTATACATTGAGTGTCAATACACTTAACGTAATCAGGTAAGTCATGTACAGACAGCATTCAATCATCAATTCAATCAATAAATAATTATTTCGGATTTAACTTCGTCATTAGTTGAATATTAACACGAGTGGAATATTTGCAAATAAACCTTGCACTCAATAAATTGAAAATTAATGTAAGTAAATCAGTGAAAGTATGCCCCAAAACAGAACGATCAATTGTGAATGGCTGAAACAAAAACCAAAAGGGTACAACGGGCTTCAGAGGAGTCGGAACTATTAAGAAAGCTCGAGTGTGTATGTTGAAAACAAACATACAAGTGGAAGGGAAGTACATATGAATGATGTTTTCCAAATACGCGCACAAAAGGACGCTAATTATTATTATAACATTCATCCAAGGTTAATATTTGGCAAATATATTGAAATTATATGAATATATTGTGGGCTTGAAGGTATGAAGATCTCCGAGTCTGGAAGTGTTATATAAATATTGGATTATTATAATTCATTTATAAGCATAAGTGGTATAATTGTTTGCAATAATTGCTCATTCTTACGTGGTTATGAATTGAATGATTTAATCTTGATTTGCCTAGAAATTTTACGTAATTTCAATAAACAATTCTAGTATAGTGTATCTATCCCTTTTTCTTGAACTCTGAAGAAAGCTAACAGTAATATACACTAATATGTAATTCTCAACTACTGTAAATTTCAGCAGTTAATTACTCTGAGATTTATTAGTACATTTCGTGACGGATACCAACGTTATTCATCATTATTCCTCTCCATTTCATTGTGGCCGGCTATTTACTTCGGCGGAATATATTTCATCCGCCACCGGTCAGTTCCATTCAGCGCCACCGCCACCGACTGCCTGTAACTTTTTCAACATTTCTCCGCTGTGACCAACAAGAAATAAATAAAATATACAACATGCGGACGGCAGGCAGCGTGAACACTTAAAATAAATTTAGAAAAACAAAGGAACACGTTGGCGAGCAGTCGACGCCGCTGGCCGGTTGGCGCAATTTATTTATTTTTATTTTACACGATGGTGGCTGTGTATGTGTATGGGTGTATTAAGGCATACGGGTGTGCGTACGGTTGGTCCTGCCGGCCGCGCGAATAATTGGTCGAGAATTTATTCATCCTCCCGGGACGTACTTTCGCGCTCGTCCTGTATGATACGCGCACAAGTGGTGGCAGCGTTGGTGGCGGCAAACGGCTCCACACACACCGCCACAACCGCCGCTTGCTCAACGCCACCGTTGCGCTGCGCCGCTCCTGCCTGGATCCGAAACAACATGCGGTTACGGTGATTTATCATTTCAGGCAAATTGCTGAATTGGGGCTTTGCGGTATTTTATTTACTCCTGCGCGTCCTTACAGCCGAGCGCTTCGTGTGCGAATCGAAAACGGTGAATACTCGAAATCCAAAGCAGGTACGCGTATTTGCTATTCATTTTTATTAATATTTAACTCAACTACAGCTAAAAATACTCATAGAACGGAATATTTGTTCAACAATTTCAATTTCACAATTAAAATTGTCCATCTATAAATTGAGCAAATATTAAATTGGCATCAACAAATGTACCTTGAAATATATCATTTCCTTATTAAATAATAATTGTTTACCCAGACCAGGGCAAATAAATTTCGCCACAGAATATGTTCCTTAATTTATTTACAATCTAGTGAGCCAACAAGCCAACAAACATCTAAGTAATTAAAATGTAAAAATATCAACATCAAACGCTGAGAAATATGCTTTATCTCGGCCTCTGCTTTCCTGTTTTACGTCGGAGATTTTCTTTCATGTCCTTTAACTTTATTTTAGGTACCGATATTAGAGCATAAATTCAGGTCTTTCACTGAAAGCACAACTTTGAAAAGCTCAAGCACTTGCAGCAAACACCGACGAGTGTTTATTATTTTTAGTGCTTGATACTCATGCTTTCATTAATTAATGCATTAATTAAAACGTTTTTGGTAATTGAATTATATTTGCAGGTTTTATAAGCCGGATATACAACCAACTCGCAAGTTTTTTCGATGTTTCAAGTGTTGTTTAAAACTGCTAAATGAAAGTTTTGCTATTAATACTATAACTTTCATCATTATCTCTTACAAAGTATATATAACTGTCTATAGATTAAATCAATACTTCAAAGTATATTCAATCATACAAAAGGAATACCCTATTAAGTTAGCTTTCGTAAAGGTAACCAATGTTTTTCTTGAGAACTACAGGAAACTACACTCATCCACTCATTCAAAGTGATTTTTCCTCCCTTCTGAAACTTTATTTTGGGTAACATGTGTTACAGCATTTGTTGGTTATTCCCAGGGTGTTGGAAATTAGTTTACTTGCTGCGATAGTGGCTTGTTGGCCCCCCGATGCGCGCAAATTAAGCAGGCAACGTTCGGAAACGAGGTCTGTAATTGCGAAAGTCTTTTCCAGTTTGTTACGTTTACAAATTGACACGTTCCGCGCGGACTTCGCCCCCGTTTCTTACGCAAAGTACCCACTTACGTCGCGGCAACCTTGGGGAGCCTGAGCTCGCGAGCATCTCGTCAACTCCCGGTTAAACATTTTCTGGTTTGATGGCGGTACGATGGGGCAACGTTATACTACTACTAAAACTGCCGAAGAGTTGCTAACTACCTTTTCCTCTCTCATTTGCCGGTGCGTCAATAAACACTGATAAAAGAAACACATCACTCCCCGAAATCACAGAACACAGCAGGACACTCGTCAACATCGACGAGATAAACACTCACGTGGACCGCACTCAACGGCGTCAAGAGTGATTGCCGCACGTTTTCATTACTCTTATTCCCCCCTTTTTTGCAATTGGCACGCATTCTTCATTCACTCAGAGGCCCACGAAGAGGGCGAGTCTTCAGGTTTCATGTTATCGCTCTTTTTGCGCTTTGCAACTTTTTCTTCTAACTTGTGGTGTAGCACGAATGCGGAGCTTTTTTGTTGCCATTGACAGTGGCGAAGAAAAAGTGCGGAAATAGAGAAAACTCGTCGAGAGTCGAGTTCAACATCAATTACCACTTTGCCGGCGTGGTCGTGCCGTTGTCGACGCGTTGCGCATTTCGCACGGATCGACTTGCGCGTCTTTCTTTCAAACCGCATGTTATTGAATTGTTGTAATTGAGCCAAACTTTCTATATTCTTTCACAACTAAATTCTACACTTTAACTTATATTTTTCTATAGATAAATCACTAAAATGTTACTAAAATCGTGTATACAAGTTATCATACTAATATTTTATGAAATACTTTATCAAAATAAGAACAAGTTGAATACACAACTTTTTCAAGTAGAACTGCGAGTATGGAAGTTTGCCTTGGGGAGTAACGGAATAAGCTGGTGAATATAATAGTGTTGCGATTTTTGGCCATGCTTATCACATAAGCTAAGAATCCGATTTTAACTTTTCTTTTGTTAAATGTGTGTTTTGTTTAATCTTGAGAGATAGGTTTTTTCGTTCTATTTGATTTAACCCTTTGATATTTTTTATTGATGAATTTATGAATTGGCCCGATACCCGCCGTATCCGTATGTGTTGCACACACGGAGATTTTCCTATTTTGGGTTATAAATGCAAACGTTATGTGCATCGTGCAACAAGATCAGTGACGCCATTTTGTTACGTATCGAGATTTACAGTTGGTAATACTTCTCGGAGAAGTAAGATGCTCCGAAACAGAACAAACACAAATAATGCCGCTAGCCGTAACGCACAATAATAACGTCTGAAAACGCCCTCACGTCAGTAAATCAAACGCTAGAGTTAATCAAACGTCGGCGGCTATGAAGTAACCTACTACCATACTTACAGCTTTAAACACCCTCAGCATTACACCCCACAACTCTTCACACAACAAAAATCAGCAACACCACATACTCAATCTATAATCTACAAAAACAAAACTGCAGCATTCTCTTACATTCAATCATCAATAACAATCAACGATAGCAAAAACAAAAAAACACTGTCAACAACACAAATAATAACATATGTAAATACATGTCGGAAAAACAAAAAAGGGTAGAATTTATGAATACTTATTAATTTTAAGTCAAATGTTGTTCCAGCTTAAAACTGGAACATGGACGTTTCGCAATTAATGCTATTTTCTCTAGTATATCTTTCCAAAGACGAACTACTCAACGTGTTCAATATTTTGGAGAAACCTAGTCCTGAATATACGATAATTGCATTTATGAAGTTTCTAAGAAGTTAAATGTATTTCTCTCAATATTTTTTTAAATAATTTAAAAATATTGAAACATGATGAATCCTGTAATAAAGTATAAAAATATAAATGTGCGACGCCTTCACCCTCGCAAGCGGGGCATTAAGAAAAGCTTCTTAAGCTGTGGCGGCTCGCGTGATTGAAAGCAGTTTATTGCGTGGAAAACGCGCCCTATTATTGAAGGCAAGACGCTCCCTAGGACAAAAGTCGAATGCCATTGTGCTCGGCCGCCGGCGCGCGCACGAACACAAAACGCCCCTAAGTGCTGACAGTTTTTGATGGAGCTCTCGTCCTTTTGCCGCCGCCGCCACCGGCGCCACCCATATTATTGCATTATTTTCATGGCGGACTATAGCCAGCTGGTATAATCAGCATAATGCCCATTGTTTGATGTCCCTTTCAACAAGTAAGCGTGGCCAGTATCAATCCGTTAATAAGTCGCAGGGATTGGCTAGACTTATTGTCTCAAAGGTCATCTTCCAGATACGTGTCCTTTAAATTTTAAACGTCAAACCTCAAAGTTTCATCCGTAGTAAACTACGCTTTTCCTACGTTAAACTGACAAAAGAAATCGGTTTTAACATATTCCGTTCAGGTCTTAAAGAACCTTTTCTGTAGGACGATTGATGACAAGTTTACTACCAAAGCAAAGACCAAAAGGTGTCAAAAGAATAGGGAGGGTAAATTGATATTGACAACTATAGACCCTTCCTAACTGAATCCAAAAGTGGATTCACCTGTTATCGTCTCTATTTCAATATTATCACAATAAACAAAACCTTTTCATTGTGCCAATCTATTTTTTTATTATTAGATGTCTTTATGTCTACTTTCTATTACACTGTTGAAACGTTTTTTCGTATAGTTTTTGTTAGAGAATCTTTCTTTCGTTTTTGCCGTCTGATGTTGGTCGAGGAGTGCGGGCGTAAAGCACACTGGGGTATTATTATTGTCAGTCGGTGTCACGTCGCATTGGACTTTGATTAGGACGGCGTCGGACTGGTGCTTTCTTTGCGTCGCTTTCTGTTCGTTTGATTTGCTTCTTCTTGCGGTCGCTGCGCACGCTGGAGTGTGGGACTGTCGTTGTCACCGTTGTTATCATTGGCCCTTTTTCCACGTTTCTTCAGCGTCGCGTTACGGTTCCCTCGATGCCGACACCGGCAAAATTGGCAAACTTTTCTCTTTAGGGGCGGTGGCCCAACGCAACGCGAAACAAAGGCGTGGAAAGAAACTAAACTCACATCTGCCAGACTTTCTACTTTTAGTTATACCTATATTCCAAGCTTGATATATTGGGAGTTGCTTAGTATACTTTTTTTGTTTTCATTATCTACAACAGAAATATGTTTATACAACTCGAGAAGCACCAAAAACGGTTTATATACAGATTTTTCCACACCCTGAAGATGTTATTAAACATGATCCAATTAAGACGTCTGGCAGATTATTTTTATTTTAGATTTACGTAGGGTATGTAAATCCAAAATTATAAACACTTTGTATCCTGAAAGTTATTTTAAATGAACTTTAATTATATGTTGGTTCCCAAAAATACTTAAAATGTAAATTTTGGAAAACAAATGTTTTATTGTCATGATAATGACTCGCCAACAGGCTACTAATTAACTAATTCAGGATTGGCGGCGGCGGCAATGGCCGTATAGGCCCACGAAAACAAAATATGGAATTGTTTACGAGCGTGAGGTATACAGAACGAGAGTCGGAAACAACCGCGGAAAGGAAACGCGAAAATTCTCGCTTTGCCTTCACGCAATATGTGCGTATATTATCCAACCGTAATCCGTTTTTGATTTATACAAATTACCACATTACTGCCGAGTTTTCTTTCAAGTTGTTGGCCAATTCATTCATAACTTGATTCCGTTAATTATGAATACCAATTAATGAAAATATTGAGGATCGGCTTGAGTTCAAAGTGGTAATGACGGTGTAAGTTGCGGCGGTTTCGGCAGCGAAATTTTGATATCTGATATTATCCGTGAATCGCCTAGGGGAGGAAGATCGCCGGCGCTCGCGGGCGCTAATAATTCCCTAATGAAAGCAAACGTCATTAGGGAAAAGCCGCGTTCCATCATCGTATAATTCACAATCTGGCAAGCCAATTTGGCGGAAACTAAACGTTCTAATTGCGAATATAATACTTGGAAGAATCCCAATTAAATCCTTCGGTTTTGCTAATTTTCTTCAACCACTCTGCTTCCTTCCGGATCTTTTCATCATCGCTCAACTTTGATTTAATATTATCTCGAAATTATTATTTTTTCCACTTACTACTTTAACAGATAAAAATAGTTGAATAATAAATTTATAACCAGATAAATTTAAGTTTTTATATAAAGAAATCATATTTTAATCTTCAATAAAATACAGTACTTTTAGTTTATATGACGGGTAACGTTTATTATGTTCCTTGACTGTTCCAGTACTTTGGCAGCCATTATTGCCTCTTATATCAATGATATCTTATGACATCTTATGGCACCTCTTTGACTTCCACACAGCTTTCCACTTTCCGCAATTACCATACACCACAAATGCCAACAAATGCGTACAAATGCTTGGTGCGTGTTTCGAGATGCTCAACACTCCACTCACAACCCTCCTGGAATTGCCATCTCTCCAGTTGGCGACATTGAGATACTTAATGTACTTGAATGTGCGGTGGCTTCATTGTCGTCGCGGCTTGACGAGGTGATTTTGTGATTTTTCCCCTCAGGCCGTACAAATGCTCGCACATTACTTCTATTATTGTAACGCGTGTGCAAATTTTCGACGTCATTACGCGAAAATTATTACTACCATACTAAAGTATACAAAAGCTGAGATAAACTACATCCGTCTTCTTTTACGATATCAAATTGTAAGCACATGCGACATAATGAAAATTCAACATTATTTGCTTCTACTGAAAATCTTTCAGGACACTCATAAAGTAAAATTGCATGTAAATTTTAAACAACTTTGTATTTTAAGTATAATTACGTCATGTCGAATTACGTCATTAGGCATTTTATAGTAATGAAACTAGTTCAGTTGTTTTTATATATTTGTGCTATTTTTGATATGACTTCCTTCAAATGTTATTCTCTCATATTTCTCAACGAATTGCACTATATCTGGAAAACTTGATCTTATATAGAAAATCAGAAAAACGCTAACTTATAAATTTATATTCAGCAATTTTTGGAGTAATTTACAAGTGCTGCGCTTTTCTAGATTCAGCGTAAATTACATTTATATAGCGTTTTAGGCGTCGTTCAGACCGCCGTCTTCGGCTTCGACTTTCTGTGCCTACTTTTGTCTGATGAATATACTTAAAAGGAGATGAAGAAACTCGAAGAAACAACCAATCTCCTTCTAATACATGTGTCAGACAAACTGCCTTTTGAGCAGTCCCATGTAAAATAATTTACTGTGGGGTCCACAGGTCGCGAACATTCGGCCCGTAGTACTAAATGACTCAAAGAAATTCTTTATTGTTCTCACCACAGGTCAGGCACGCAGATATTTACTTAAAAAAACGGTCAAGAAATCACGCAAATTTTATTCATTATCATCGGTGTCAGTTGGTTCACGTGACACGCCCTCACTAAGCACTTTGCTGAGATTGAAAGAAGCATCAATCCGAAGAATGAGATAGCTAGTATACCGCTCCAATGTGAGTTAGTGAGGTAGGCAGCCGGATTGGCGGCGTAACAGTTACTCTAACCATGAGAAGCGATTTGTCCTCCGTAAAGAATCACTTTTCCCGAGTGATCTAAGAAACAGAAAATAGCATAGTGTTTAATTGAAATTGAACACGGTGCAACTTTATAACAGTATACTCTTAATATCATAACTAAGTAGAAATTTTTCCAAATTCCAAAATTGATAATAGGCCAAATACACCTTTATGAAACGCAATGAAACTTAAAATAATAAGTACTACTAAATAATTTCGTATATACTAAATAATATAAAATGTTGTCCACCTGGGCAGCACTAGTGTGAATCACTCTATTAATTCACATTAATTACAAATTCACACACTCTTAAAATCTGAATATTAATCCACACCGACAACAAAAGGCACAACTCAACAATCGCAATGCGCAACTCACAAAAATACAACACGCACCCACAACAAGTCTTCACTGACAAGTTCATTTTTACATCTCTCACACACAACAAGAAGCCACAACATCACAATAATAAGAACAACATCAAAATACAAAAAGTAGCAATCCCAATAACTTGTAATATGTACAAACACAATAAACATATGTATCCAGGCTGAAGGACCAGTCAAGATCGATGGCCAGATGTCAG
>WSZQ02094383.1:92531-123217 GCA_019419845.2 Weissflogia rhopalogaster | reverse complement strand
AAAAAAGTGTTTTTACTCATCAAAAAATTTTTATTCAACATGTTCTATCAACAAGTGACAGAAGACTCTGTAAAATAAATCATGTTATATATCAGTAAAGTTTACTTTAATAACGCCAACATTGCCGATCTCAAAATGACTGGTCATGACATTTTTATTCACATTTCCCTTATTTGTAGAAGAATAAATCATGCACTAATCGATTCAGCGTGAAAATTACTTTAAACTCCTGGGACAGTGTTTCAGTGGATTACCTAGAACGGATGTTAGAAGTTTTAAAAATTGAGTCTAATATCGGCGACGTTTTTGACGATGATTTCATTGACAAAAATGACTTGAAATGACTTCTTCTAAAGATCACACTTATATTTACATTTGCCATGCAGAATTAAATTTGTCTCTAACTCCCGCAACAGTTTTTTCGATAAAATGCCTAGAGGAAATGTTATTGATAGTTTAAGTTGAGTCTATTTATGAAGACATATCCAGAGAGATTTGGAAGCACAAATACTCATATATTCTAGCGCTTGTCCATACAAAACATTCACGAGTTTCAAATTAACACAAATCATATTCCAATAGATTCCAATTGAAATTTAATTATTTAGGAAGCATATTATATATCGTTGAAGTTGAGATTAATAACATCAACATCAACAGTTAGAAAAATGACTTAAATTCAAAATGCAATTTTTAATAATATTTCCCTTATTATTAGTAGTATAAATTATACACCAAAGGATTCAGGATAAATCCCATTGGAACATGTAGAAGCGATATTATAAGAAAAGATAGAAGCGATATTATAAATGTTGAATGTTTTTTTTATAAATTCATTACAGAGATCTATAATTTAAAAACAAGTAGATCAATTTAGTTTATTGAACTTCGTTATGAAATAATGAAATTACTCGTAACGCCATAATATTTCGATTGCATGCTGTTGTTGATTTCCAAGATTGATATATCCTCAATTAAAACATTGCACCACTTTACTAAATATGTAAATATTTTGCTGTAATTCAATCAAATATACCATTGAAACAAATATTCATATCGATTCAGTCGAAAACTAGATGATGAAAATTACTAGTTGCCGGCTACATTAGTAGATCAGTGGTATTAATGAGATAATAATCGGTCAATTATTTATCCTATTATATCATTGATCACGCTGCAGATCACAGCGAGATCTGCGTTGCACCAAATTGAAATCGAAAAGTGAAAGTGGTTTTTGAAACAGCAACGGCAGGTTTGTTGTTTAGCGCAAAAAGGTGATCGTATTTTTTCTGATTCCTGCACGTGTGTGCGTGCAATAACGGCAAACGTCGTGATTGGGCAAAACTTTAAAAGTTTTGAGTTAAACTTTTAGCGTACACCACACACGGCCGCAGTTAAAGTTGCGATTCGTTCCAGTACACACAGAGCAGAAGTATTCAAAAAAGATGATACGTTTCACTGTTACCATTGTTACCTTGATGGTACTTGGAGCTACTGCGTTCCCTGACGGAGCTCCAATTGATGCGTGTGTGAAGCCGCGTACAAATCAACCAAATCATGGACGAGCCCGTTCGCAAGATCCACAAAGTAGTCCCTATCAAATTTTGGCTTCTTCTGATGTTTATGGACCTGGAGCTCAAATTCAAGGTACCCATTATCAAACTTATTTTCATACATCCAATGTTTTAAGGACTAGAACGCAATAATACTAAACTAAAACATGTTTTGCTTCATAGTAACTATTCAAGGACGTGATACCTTTAAGGGTTTCTTAATTCAGGCGCGTGATGCCGTGACGAACGAGTGGATTGGCGGGTGGCTGGAAGGTCCCGACTTCAAGATTCATCCCGAATGTAGCGCCGTCACACACGCTGATCCCAAAGAGAAGCAACAAGCAACTTTCATTTGGCAGGCACCACAGCATGTTCCCCAAGGCTCAGTGTATTTCACGTAAGTTACAACATTTCTGCAACGAAATCATGGAATAAAAGTTCCAACTTTGCTAAAGGTCAAACTCGTCTAATATATTTATTTTTGTAATTCTAGCGGAACGGTGCTCAAAGAATACAGCACATTCTGGTCGGATTTGGTCAGCCAAGTCGCAGCATAGTAAGCAAAATGCATTTCGCCGCTAATTTTAAGAGCAATACTGGTTTCTTTCGCAAGCATGATCTGCACGTTTTACCGATGGTAACATTTCGAAAAAAACGAGAAGTGCTCTTGCATAACACTATACATAAATCAGTCATGACATCAATTCACATTTGCCAGTAATATAATGTGTTTATCAACGTATTACACAAATAGAAACATTTAATTTTTTAATAAATATATTTTAATTATTATTCCACTGTTTTATTCTATTTCCAATAAATGATATGAAATTATTGGGAAGAACTAATATAATAGAAATAATAACGGTTAAAGATTTGTTTTTAACAAATCTGAAACAATTGGATTGATCTTAAACTCTTAAATTAGATAAAACATGATATTCTTGATTGTAGTATTGCGAAAATGTGAAAATTTGTTCCCAATTTGTAGAAATTTTGAATTTCCAGAGTATCCCCACCAAAGGCAATGAAAATGTGGAAGTGGAAGCACACTGGATGCTAAACCAAGCTATCAAACATATGTTGGATTAACGAGGTCGCCACAAAATGTAAACACAGCCGATTCGCGTTTTATTCCCAACAAAAAAAGAAAGTCATACGCTGATTTGTTCTAATTAATATATTATACACTAAATATCTATTAATTCTCTGATACTATGGCACTACGAAGCTACACGTAATACTATTCATGTATAATATATAACAGTAAATCCTACACACGTATTTTGTTGACATTATTTTACTCTCCTATACAATGGCGAAAATAAATGGTAAGTTTATTACGTAGCAGATGCATAAATAATACTGATTTTGTAGAAATAAAGATGGATATTTCAACAAGAACGTTAGGCGATGGCATGGACAACTCTTTGTTGACCCTTTCCAAGTTAATCAGTACTAACATGAACATTTCTCCGATGAAAATCAACCAAAAATCGCTCAAACCAATAACGCCCCAAGGACCTATCATTACAACAGTGCCGAAGTTTATTCCTAAAGAACACAAGAATCCTAAATACTTGACGATGAAGAAGAAAGAACCTAAATTTGTGCCTTGTGAACCTTTCAAAGGTGCAGTAGATCCAATAATTCCAAGGAAGAAGATGGTTAAAGTACAGGGATTGCCACAGACTAAGAATAATATTGATATACAGGATTTGGTGCATCAAATGTCTGATATTAGAGCGAATGAATTGAACAAATCGAGTTTGGAGAAAGCTGAAAAAGGCAATTTTGTGCCTATGAAGCAATGGGAAGACGAGAAATATGCTTATGAAAGCGATATTAAAAACCTAAAGGAGACTAATGCACACTTGGAGAATCAATTGAAATTCCAAGCAAAGGTTTCTAGTTAAATCTGTTAATGATTTGGTGAAAATTAATTGTGTATTTGTAGGTTAATAGTGAATTGAAGACACTTTTAGTGGCAGCTGTTGGTGAAGATTTGGAGAGTCGTGTCCAACATCTAACTGAAGACAAATTGCAGCTAGCAAGAGCACTTTTAAATTCAGCTAATCATCTAACATCCCATCAGGAACAAACTGAATGGTTAAGTGGTCAATGCGAAGTTTGGAGAAGCAAATTTTTGGCTTCCAGGTATTTAGCATTCTTCTCTATACATCAATCGCTGTAAAACTTAATTTTTAGTTTAATGGTGGAAGAATTAGCAAGATGGAAGTCAGCATTAACAAATCGCATTAGTGATCTACAAGAAAATATGAAAGTACTTATCGAGGAACGCTCAAAAGTGCGAAATTATTCCCTCCAAACATACAACTTATTACATCAGTTAAATGCCCAGCAATTTGATGAGAAACCCGTCACACCTCGAACTGCAAATATTATCGATCTGTCAATCAATAATCAGAAATTAGCCGAGAATTTGGCGCACGTTTTACTGGGGGAAGTGAAGGAGGATGAAAATCTGCTCAAGTTGTCGACGAACACGCCCGGTGAGAATATGGCGGTGAAGATTTTGCGGAATCCAGTGAAGTTGTTTAGCAAACCGGATGAGGTTTGCAACGCGCTTGTCGGAGCTGCGATGAATATCACATCCGGTCAGATGTATTTACAGCATCCGGCCACGCAAGCCACGTGCTGCAAACATTGCAAAGGCGAAATTCACAATATTTGAGATTTATAATGATATTTTATAGGAAATTGTAGTTGGCTAGTTTGTAATTGTACATTTGGTGACAAAATTATTTGTTTTAGGCATTACAGTGTGTAGTTTTTTTTATATTTTGATGGCAAAATTAAGTATTACATAAATTACACATGTAGTAGATAGATTAATGGTTAGGTAACTTAAAACGCTTGCTCTAAAAATGTCCATTGTAAAAATAGATAACATATTCAATTTTCAAATTTAATAAAATTTTTGATGATATGATTTGTCGTATTTTTTGTCCGAAATTCTGTGTATCTTCGGGTGAATAAAGAAATGTTGGAGGAATCCTTTTTTATAATTTTATAGATTTCATTTGTTTGTACGTTATTTTAGCAACGTTTGGTATCACACTTACAGATGGCACTAGTGGTGCCAGCTTCATATATATTTTCCATAATTGTAATATCGCTTATATCCCTAATCATAAACAAATATGTTATGTAGTTAATTACTACATAATTTATTCTTATAGGGGGAAGGGAGAATAAATTAACATTTCAACTGTAGTAATTTTACGTACTTATTAAAGTACTTTCGTGACTTCTAAATCTTCGATATAACTCTGAAACTTCTGTTAAACTATTTTCCTTTTAATTAATTAGGTTCGATAATATGGATCATTGAGGTTGAGTTCTCATTGGACATATCAAGAAGGAATAGAAAATAGAAATATTCGCCTGCCATGTCTTCACTAATGGATACAACTTTAAGCCTAGACATTTTTGGAGATAGCCAATGTTGGCATTATTAGAATTAACTTCAGCAATTTATAATATAATTTTTAAGTAATTAATCGAAGGAAATTTAACAGAAGGTTATTATATGTTTTTACTAAAACAGATAGGCGCACACCACCGTGCAGATCACTACACTGCCTATCAATTCAATAAGGCCACTTAGAAATACGCCGGCAACGCCTTAAAAAAAGTAACTGAACAAAAAAGGTGTTGGAAAAAGTTGTAGGAAATTTTTCTCTGAATTGAAAGGTGTATAATTGTTAATCATAGGATTACAGGAAATTTGAAAATAATTTACAACTTTAAAAGTAGTTATTTTTCGGAAAATACTATAATTTTCACGTTAGAAATCTTAATGATTTCACTATCTCTGGGTTTCATAAGACTAAATAAACTACATTTAATGTAGAATCGATTACAATATGACTGATAATTCTACGATTTGTATAATAGAAATTATTTTAAAACAATGTTTGAATTTCACATTTTAGTTCATGTGGGGGAACTAAAATGTGAAATTCAAGTCGCCACGGGGTACCATCGGACGTGATTCCTCTTAAATATTTATTTGGAAAAAGATAAAAAGCTGCAAATGTATCTTTATCAGTAATGTGGCGACGCCCACGAATGACCGTACTTTGAATGCATAAGAGACTTTCATTGCGAATACATTTGTAGATTCTTTGTATTAAATTTAAAATAAATTGGTGACAATAAAATGTTAAGTAGTGAGTATTTTATCCCAGACTATGTTTTGTTAGATCTGTGGAAAAGAAAAAATGCTCTTATTGTAAAACAATATCATTTTTACAGACAGTTATAACAAACTGTAAACATATTTAAAAAAATTGTAGCTTCACTTTTACAATAAATATATGCATTGTATCAAAACTGATTTATGAGTTTAACCAAATAGAAAATGTAATTCGTCCGCAACTCAAATTTCTGCAATTGTATAAAATCCAAGGCAAACGTAAATTTATAAAATATTGTCAACTCCATATTTTAAACTTGGTGTAGTCTAACGTGAAATTGTTTATTCGCCATATATTTTAAGTTGAACAAACAATAAATTACAGCTTTATTGAAAATATCTTTTCGTGGCAATAACAACAGTTTCTATTAATGCGTTTACATAGATGAATACTGCTTGGGGCAATATTTCTCAATGATTGAAGCGTGGATAAACCAATGATAATACATCAAAATTTCCATTCCGTTGGCCGGCTTTTTCCAGCATTTTCTCTCGAATTCTTACACCCGGGCGCGGCACTTTTTGCGTGAATACCGCAGCTGCGCAGCTAAGCGTGGCCATCCCAAATCGAAAACAAATGGCCCATTAATTGTCCGGATATGACAATCAATAAACTATCTATAGTTGCGCTTGGCGCCCGTCGAGGCGAACACCCGGCCACCACCCGCTACCGTACATGTTGAATGCAACATGTAACCATGCATGGGATTTATTTATCTTAGAGCGCTGGCAACCGAACTGGAAGGATGCTGCAGCTATTGCTGCTGAATTCGTGCGTAAAATGGGCTTTATTACATTGCGTCGCGTCGCAGTCGCGTCGGTACGGCCGAAAATTTGGAAAACATTGGCGACGCCGTCAAGCTGTGCGCATACGTTATCAATTCTCATTGTCATAACAACACGCGCTGGTGTGTATGTCAAAATATTTGAATTAGCTGGCATTACCGCAACGCAATATGTTTGGACTGTTTTCAGTATTTCGGCTGGATAATGGACTCGAGGGCATGTCAAATGACACGTTTCGGTAATGTTTGTTTGTCGAAATCGTCTTCCTGGGACGATAAAATGTTATCAATATGCTACATCAACAGCAAATGTGAAATGGAAGTTAAATTAAGTACTTATGAACAATTTTACATTTTTCTTTTAAAATATTTCAGCAGAAATGGTAAAAAAGTGAGTAAACCTTTAGAAGGTTAATATTATCATGAATATTTCCGCCTGGAGGATCCGGTATGAAAAGGAAAACTTCGAAGTGAAAAATATGTAAAATTAATAAATCTGATGGAAAGTTGCCCAAGTATAATTAATAGTTATTGATTATTCTTTGAGCAAAGTAGAAGATTTTGGAAAATTCTACAATTTAATTTTATGAATACGTAAAATGCTGATGAAAAATTGCCTATTCTATTTTTAATCCTTTAACAACAAGTTTTGCAACTCGATACTAATATAAGTCTTCACCCGTCCGCGTGGTTTAGTGGGTAATACCTTGGCGTATAACGCCAGCGGACGAGGTTCGAGTCCTCGGGGCGGGCACCACACAGTGTGATTATTATTCACACTCCACTTCACACATTCACCCACCCACACACACACTACTTCAAACAATCAACTTCAAATATTAAGACTTCACACACCAATCTACAGACATCTGTAACTCACTAGAAGAACTACAATAAACAACAACATACACCAATAATTCATACCAACTACAAAAAAATTGTATAAAAACCCTTACATTTATGAATTGTAAACAAAAACAAATAATAAAAATAAATAGAACATATCAAAGTCGGAAAGACCCACAGAGGTCGATAGACGTTAAAATATGTGATATTATTATAAGTCTTCATTCTGGAAAAAGTTAAAAAGAAAAATTCAAGTACCAAGTATGTAAAATGAATTTAACAGGCGGAAATTTGCTCGAGTCTAATTGGAACTCGAATAAAAAGACGGGGTAATAGTCATCTATCATTTCTTGCAATTTAGCTCTGAAAGTGGAAGATTTTATTCAAGCAATTTTAGCATTTAATTAATGTCCACTATTTCGCACACAATGAAACTTTCCATTGCGTAGCGAAACGAGACAATAAAAATGATAAATGGAGTACTTTTACATTCGCGAGTTGCGTCCGGCACATCGACACACATTCTGCAGTGTGGGGAGGTGCAGATGCTGTCGCCCTCTACCGCCACCACAGCCACCATCCACCACCATCGTCGTCGTTGCCCGCCGCCGACGAGCCGCGTCGGGCAGATAAATTCTCGTATATAATTATTGCGTAGCGCGACGATGAATTACGGCGCGAATTTTAGCGAAATAAAAATTACATTACGCGCTAGATTAGAGACGATTTTAGCTCTTGCGTTCGTTTTTCGAAAAGAGGGTGGCAGGCGTGGACGCTGATTTTTAGTTGGTTTATTGTTGGCAAGTAATGTAGCGTAAAAGGATTCTTTCGTCGACTACACTTTTGCCTTCTTGTATTGTTGTGTGCGCTGTTTCTTTTTCGTCGCTTTATTTAACGGACCGCTACTGCCGCCGCCGCCAACCAGCCAGCCGATGGTGGGTTTTCGTCTAGCCTAGTAATGGGGCGGCGTGGGCGTGCTGTGTGTCGTCTTGTGGCGATGCGAGAGCGTTGAAAGTAAAACCGGGGACAAAAACAACAAAGTGCAGCGCAAAAAAGCCGAACTACACAAAACAATGAAACGATAAATCTCGCATGTGGACTATACATGCATTTTCCTTCATCGAAACCTATAAATTTCGCGAATGCTTAACAATTCATTAAGGAAGAAAGACATTCTTAATTGCAGACGAAAGTAATGAATACTTAAGCTTTCAACGCATGCCATAAAACCACCAAACAAGATCTACAACTAGTATTATACTATAGTGAATATATCCAAAATATATTAAGTTAAAGCTATATAACCTGAAGGTAAATGGTCCGTCAACAATATTGCTCATGGTTCAACTACTTGATTATTCAGGTCACCTAGTCCCGAATATTGCTTTGATAGCGTGCATGCTGCTACATTTAAAAGCAATTTTATTCACGAGAAACTATTGCACCATCTGCACTATTACCCTGTACGATCATGTACGAACATATACGATCAGGAGATCAGAAGAGATACTATACATTGACCAATGAAATTGTATTAAAATTGGTGCACAATGGAAGAGCAACAGAAGGTAAATGATCCTTATTTTCAAAACCAATTCAATAAATGAATAATAATGTAATGCCACTTCGAATTATTCCGAAATGCCTTTAACAATTTTTGATTGGAATAAAATGATACGCTAGCATTTATACTTTCATCGTTGTTATCATGCAATATTTACATTGTACCGTGTACAATGCAAACATTATCCAGCTTGGGAAAATAGTAGAAAATCCAAAACTTTCAAAAGTTTTGAGCGGGTTGCAGGTTGGAAATCGATACTAATTACGCAATTTTACTCTCTCCCGAATATTCCGCTACTATTCGACTTAGTTTTGCAGCGCTGGGCTTCAGTAAATTGCACTATAACGAGATAAACAAGTAGTGGCGAAGCAAACATATTTTTCATTTTGTGCAGCCCGCGAGCTGCACTGGGCGAGAGTTTAAGGCAATTAAGACAAAATAGTTTTTGTTGCCATTACTCATTCACGTATAGATAACGAAGCAGTTTGGTACCACCGGTGGCACGCCGCCGCCACCACCACCGCCGTCGCCGTTCTCGCTGTTCGTCGCCGTCACGCCGGTCCGCCTGCTATTCCCCGTCTGCGTTATTTCCCAGTTTGGCGTTCTTTGAAAAATTAACTCGCGAGCATCATAAATTAGACTGAAAATGTAAAAAGCGCCGGTATTTATTCTCGAACGGAGTGAAATGCCGGCGCACAACAGGAAAGGAACTTGCACGCCTAATTATACTTAAAAATTAAGAGGCCAGCACCGCTGACAGCCACTTTCTATTAACAAGATACATTGCGGGTTGTTCTTTTCGGCTCTTTTCCTGTTTTATCCCGCGTTTTTTCAAAGGTTTTAAAAATAAGTTGTTGATATTAATGCAACTACGGATTTTTTACAGTTGTTTACATGTGTTAAATATAAATAAGTTTTATTATTAGATATAAATATTCTAAAATTGTTTATGTAAGTGCGGTTTATGCACATGCGGCAGTATACGTGTTCGTTAGTTGGGCATAGTTGACATAATTTTCAGACAGGTTGCTCTTTGTCATTGCAGGCTGCAACAACAACGGATGCATTGGATTGTAATTCTTATTAGATCGTGATTATAACATATCAGCAGATGACACTTTTCTATATATTAAGGAGCTGGTCGTCAGCCCATGAATATCTCATTGTAAAAGTGGAACCGTTCAAATGTAATTCCGACTTTCTTAATAATTGAAGTTATCAATGTACTACAATGTACTGACTGAGATAGCTACTATTTGTGTACGTATATGAAAGCAATTAAATTAATTAAATATCTTACAAATGTTGATGATTATAACAAACATTTGCAGAAGAGCATCAATTCCTTGGCACCGACTCCACTGCTTCAACAGCCTCCAACGCCGAGGCATTCTGATTACAATCATGTGTTGCAATTCAAACCGCAGCGTGCAAATGCGTGGTTGACTGCAGCCAACGGAAGCAAACTTTCTTTCCACTCCGCCTGCCGAATGCGAAATTTCAACTGCGCCAATTCGGGCCCTATTCAACCCCCTGGACCACCCACGCCCTACAGAACCGCCGCCAAAACAACAACAACAATGTTGCAACGCGCAGTGAGCGGCTCTTGTAGAGGTCCTGCCCCCTTTCAGAGCATGTTGGGCGTTTTGTGTTTTGGTATTTCCCCATTTCGTCGCACGACTCGACTCGACGTCGAGGTATTAAACAATTCGCACCGTCGTAGTTTGCGTGCACATTTTCGTGTTTGTTGAACGCACAACGGCGCTGGAACACCAGCTACGTGTTCAACAGTCGCGACAACATCCTCGAGACATCAAGGTGGGCCAACTGCTTCCTCCGCCACCATCGCCCGGCGGCTCTGAAGAGACCGGTACGAGGCGAATGTCGAGGACGTGCGTTGTCGAGTGCAAACAGATTAATACGTACGTGTTGCCTTAATTGAAAATGCCGAAACACGAACGTAAATTATGCCACGACTATAAGTTCAACAATAGCGGAGAATGCACAATTTTCGACGCGCCGAAAATTTCCATTAAAAGCAAATTGAAACGTTTCTTTCAAATGTGTTGCTTTACACGCTGTAGATCATTCTCATTTTCTCTTTTAATTAAGATTGGAGCTGTCCAATCAAGCCTTAAATTATGTTTTATAAAGCGATGCACACATTTATCAAGTCAACGCTTTCGTTTTCGCTTCGTTTATATTAATTTTAGAAAATGTTCATCGTTTTGTTTTTCTCAAGACTCCATATTTGGAGTATTTTACGATATAGTTATCATCGTATAACAAAGTTTCCTTTACAAGAGCAGCATTCTAGTGACCGTCTCAGATTTGCTTGAATATCTGCAACGGACAATAGGGATATACCCCTTGTTAGTTATGGTACGAGACTGAAATAAGTTACGTCAGTGTAATACATGTTGTTTGGAGTGCTAAAATGTATATTTCATTCGAAATATTTTCAACATATTTTATTTAAATCATTTTAAACATGTTTTATACATGTATTTAAACATGTTTTGACAACAAAGTAAAAATATCTTGAATTTTTTAAACTGGTTTTTGCTGGTTTATAGTAGTTTTCACTTTAATTGATCTATTTTCAAGTTTTCGAATTCCGTAAAAACTCCTGTCAAGCAAATGCACTTCAAGTTATTTAAGATCCCTTTTCAATAAGATCTTTTTAGTCATTTTCGAAAGTTTTTCAATTGTTGACAGGTACGTGCGTTAGAAGGCTCTAATATGATGCAGGGAAGTTATGCGAGTAAGAATGTTACACCCATAAATATATTACGCAACTAATTTAAAAGTACTAAAGTAATTTTAAATGTGCACTACGTTGAATATAAATCGTGATGACGGAGAGTTGCCAAGGGCCTCAAACGAGACGTGGTTGAAGAAAAGAATAAGACGAAAGAAAGAACAGCTAAGAATTGCTCGGCAATGAAACCAGTGAATACCAGGAAAGAAAATGCAACCCTTTTTACTTCAGACGAAGGTAAAACGTTTTAGAATCAAGAAATTCTATCCACTGGTCGTTCTCAAATGTGATTAAACCTGTTTATTGCCCTAAATTTATTGTTAGCATTAAGCCATTTGTATTTTTATAGTTTTGTATCTCTATAAATTGTGTTAAAGATTAGATCTCGTTTTTTAAAGAGTTGTCATGTGATTATAAGCAACGTACTGTAAACTAGTAGCTAAAATGGCTTAAGAAAGACCATGGGAGGGAGTTTATCCGGATGTTTGCAGAAAGTTTCCACGTTTTCGTGCGAATTACGGCGCGTTGCCGTCGTCGAAATAAGTTGGGATCCATTCGTGCCGAGTGCCGAGAGCGCGCGAACGTAATTACACTTCTTGTTACTTGCGAAAAGCAGCATCGCGGCGGACTTTCCGCGAATCGCTGAAGGCAAAAGCCCCGACTAAAGCGATTCTTAATAGCCATTAATTGTACCGGCATTAATTAAAATATTATTATAGTGCAAAATACTCTTAGAATTGCAATATACTTGAACAAAAATTCTACTTTTTATATTCAGTGATAAACAATTAAATACATTATCAAAATATTTTTAATAACTTTGATTTAAGTGAAACAAAGGAAACTCCGCAGTTAACGATAAAATAGGCAAATGGTGAGGAATCACATTGGATTCCATGGAACTTTGAACACAAAATGCACGTCGCCGACTGCCGCAGAAGATCGAATTTAAAAATCAGTGATGTGTAGTTGAATTCCCCTAGCCTTGGAATAATAAACACGACCCGTTATCATGTTGAAACGACGTACTGAAAATAATACCTTGTCTGTATTAACTTTTATTAAAATATATTTTCTGGAAATATAGTAATTTTATCACCTTGATAGTAATTTTTAAGAATTTGAAATGAATATGTCAACTCAAGATATCAACATGGATTGCATTTTGTCTCGCTTGTTTGTTGACAAATTCGAAATCTAAATGGGTAAATAATAACATATTATTTAATAAGAACATATTATTTTGCACAAACAAAAAAAGAGTTTAAAAATGTTTTATGAGAACGTTTTATTAAACACGTACAATGTTCATTTCACCTTTCGGCATCTTCAGGAACTCTGTCGTCCACTGAAGTTACAATTCTTTTTATACTATTGCGCGGGTGAGTGGGGTGTTCACTAGGAGTTCGATTTGGTCATTTAGTACCTGGTCTGGGTTTTTTCTAATGAATTCGTGAATGTAAATTGCTTCGAGAACGTTTAGTTTGTGGCCCTTATTGCTGCGGTGTAGAATTTTTATATTATCAGTAGAACACCGATGGTCTGAATTTATGAGGTGATCAACCAGAGCTGAGCAGTTGGGGGTAGTAGCGTTCACTCTTAGGTGTTCCTTGAAACGGGTAAGGAAATTCCTACCCGTTTGTCCGATATAATGTTTACTGCAATCGTTGCAATTTATTCTGTAAATTTCCGACCCTAAAAGTTAATTTTTGGAGTCACCCATTTTATTATTCACTAAAGATTTTAATGACAAATCACTGTATGCTGCAGCCCTAATTTCATATTTACGCAATTCTCTTGATATTTCTATACTTATTGGGCCTAAATAAGGTACTTTGATGTATTTTGTTGAACTGGCAGCCTGCGTAACAGGGAAAAAAAATTTCTTGTTCGCTGGGTCAACTTTCTTTTTAAGATATTGTTGACCCAATGTTCGCGTTATCCGTTTTTTCCTGCTATATACCTTATTGTTTGTAGCTCCAAATCGAAATTTGTGGGTGACTAGTCTATGAATGAGTGAATTTAGCGCTGCTAGTTTGGTTTGTATCAGGTGAAAGGAGTTATAAGGTATAATTGCGTCGGTGTAGTGTTTTTTTTTCTGCAGCTTTTAAAATCAAGGTTGTTGGTCATTAGCTCTATTCAATTCTTTTTCAATGTAATTAGTCATATTAGAGGCTAATGTTCTTATAATTGTGATGTTTAAATAATTCAGGGTGTTGTCTGTTTCGGTTTCCATCGTGCATTCCACCGTGAAATGTACATTGCGCGTGTTTAATAAAAACGTTCCAATAAAACATTTTCAAACTCTTTTTTTGTGTTTGTGCAAAATAATATTAAAATCATGTTTTATCAAGCAGTGACAGTAAACTCCATCAATTATAATAAGAACATGTTCTATATATTCTTACCCTTCTAGTTTACTCAGGCCTTAAAACTTTCAAATTCGAAGATTTATTTGAAAACTACAGTTGAATTCAGTCAGACATTCCGTGATCTATCTTCAATGTTTCACAAGGTAATAAACTGCATTAAATGACATCAAATTATAACGAAAATATTAATAATTTTCACCATTTTTACAAAAGCAAAGCCACAAAGAAAACTTTGAAGATTTTTTTTATTGCGTGGTCCATAAAGCGATTCAAATGATCCAGCCGAAAGCAGGAACGCATTAAAAAACTTCCGCGTTCCCTGTACTCTCAATACACGTCGTTAACGTAATTTATAATGATCCACGAATTAAAAAGTTTCCTCATTAGAGTCAGCGGGCGAGTTTTCAGCAAACACGAGTGTTGATCGCCCGCCGGCGTGAATCGCTCTGATTCCAATAAACGTCGCCGCTTCATTTACGATAGGGATGCGAGAAATTCTTATAATTTGCGCCTTTTAATTAATTACTGCCGTAATCAAAGTCAGTGGAAATTGATTATTTTTTCTCGCGCGCGCTGCGTGAGCCGCAAACTACAAACAATCCAATCACGACTTTGAGGAAGGCGCATGCGAATTGTTTTTTCAAAGTCGGTGGACAAATGGGACACGAATTTTGTACATGTAGAAGCGGGAGATAAACAAACGGCAAGAATAGGATGAATTCGGCTGGAAAACAATGAGCGGCTGGAAATTTTACGTTTGACTGTTTAGGATTAATTAGTATTTTCTTTGTGCGTGTTGTTCCTGCAACGTCGGCTGTTTTGTGTTATTTTTCATTTTTTCACGCGCCTCGACAGGAGGGTTTTTTAATTAAAAATTATTTGCGCATCGCGTCACCGACAATTAACTTTCAATGTTCAAACACGACGCTAAAAAGGATCGAACCTTGGGAGTATTGTAAAAGTAAAATTGGTATCAGAAATTGTTGTGAATCAGCCCTGACAAATATCTGCTTAATTAAGCTTCCCCAACCGTACAATATGCAATGCGAATCACAAAAATTCAACAATATATTATTAGATATACAAAAACAAATAGGAGTTCCTCTTTATAATTAGATAAAGCCGGTATTATATCCTAATTAGCAACGTATCCGGAACTAAACGCCACGGAACAAATCCCTCTCGGATTGCAGGAACAAACAATAAATATCATTGCGTATTTCACTGATGCTTTCTCTAGATGAAGAGCGTAGTTTATGGATGAGAAAGTTAACTACTGGCTCACAGCCGCTACAGTCGAATGCCTTTCCGTTTAATCCCGTCTGAGAAGGGTACGCCGACTTTGTAGTATTTTATACTCCTGCGCGAAGCTATGATTTTCAGGATGAAATAAATACACGCGCCACAGTGTGCCAAAACTGCTTAATTTTGATGCTACGTGTCGACAACCAACTTGTGCCAAATCTAATTAAAACGCACTCTTTAAGTAAGTACAGGAAATGATGTTTTGGACCCTGGCGGACTAATTGTGTTAAATGCTAAGTTTCCGCGATGAGTTAATCTCGCTGCTACGCTGCAGTTTATTGCGATTTCTAATTAGACGTCCTTAGCTTTAGCCACTCATTCGTCATTCAAACGCGTTCATAAAGTTTCATTTCGATGCCTGCATTTCAATACCACTCGAGAGTGTAATAAAATACAAATCAAAGTTGTCAAATGGAAAATCACTGTGCAATCGCACTTTATATTGCATTTCGTACCTAGGCTGAGGACAATTGAAATGCTGTGGGATTTGTCAACGTATTTTGAGTATATTTCAGCAATATATCAATCACACAAGGGCGTAATAAATTCTTTTTTTTGCGCGCGAAATGGTTTAGAAGGCACATTTGGCGAAGTTTCTGACGTCTCTCCCCGCCGGGTACTCGAGGGTGATTTCATCTTCAATTCGCTGCAATCCTTTCTTCTCTTTTCTACATACTTGAGACTGACGCATTTGATAGAAGGGGCCGCTTCTATCAAATGTTTATTGCTTCACATCAAAGTGAAGCGCAATCACGCGTGTCATCATTTAAATTTGCTAACTTCACGTCTGCAGCTCGTTGGAAAGTTCACCGGGCGCTTTTACTTTGTGTCCGCGGGGCGCAAATGTCAATTTATTTTGCATTTTGCCAGGCGAGTCTGATTGTTAGAAACGGGACGCGTTATGCGGCTCACTTACGCGACAAAACTCGTTAAAAAGATTCTTGCAAACTGCAAACTGGACACGGTTATCCCTGATTTGTTGCTCGATTTTTGATTGCAGCCGTTTGTAGCCAAACGCGTACGTGTGGGGGAAATGTGCAAATACGGCGAGAATTACAGGGCGTGGGTTGAAATCCGCCCCCGTGCATTTACGATAAATTAACGGGCATAAACATAGCGATTTTTACGAGCGCTCCAAATGCTCGCGGACAAATGCGGACACCTGTCAAAAAGTATTTTTAATGACAACGCTTTTCGGGTGGCACGGATCGCGCTTTACGATCGAAGTCGTATAAAATGACATACATGCCAATATGCCACTGTTCATGCGGAAATTGTACTTTTTTGCATCTTTTATTTTATAGATCGTTGTATAAAATTGTGACACGCGCTGTTTTTCACAGTATGTTGTCAAAGTCATCAAGGAGGTAAAAATATTCTTTGTAGTAAATTAGAGCCTTATTCATGTAGTATATTTCTATTACTAAAAAGGATGTGCTAACACTTATCTAATATTTTTCCTATTAATGAAGGCTTATGAATAGGTTTTTAATAGTATTTGGTACATTTACACGAATTTTACAAATACATTAGTAAAACTGGTACATTGTAAGGTAAGTTTAGCCCCTCTGTCAATACTATCTTCGCACTTGCGTTTTTCAATCGTTGTTGAATTTGAATTTGTCGTTTAGCATCAATTTCAGCAGCAAGTGATGCGAATGTTTGCATGTTTGGCGAAACGTTCCCGATGGTGCCGCCGGCGTTAACAGGCGTTTGAATCGTACAGCGATGTTTTTTCGTGGCATTTTTAACGTGCGAACGCGTAAAGAATGCGCTGCGGTGTTGTGGGGGCGGTGGGTGGCGGCATAAAAACGTTATATATGTGCTGGAGAAGGAGCGCGAGTGGATAAATGGGGAGCGTAAGAGGGCCGTTAATAAAATTTTCCGGCGTTTAAGCGTTAGAGACATTTACACACGCGCGCGTAGAGAGAAGGCGTTTGAGATAAATGATAAAAATATCGGCGAGTAGGCGGCCGTGCCGACGGTGGCGGCTTGCGGTAGGCAGAATGCTTTTTTTCCATCCGCATACAGCCTCCTGCCAGTCGTACGTCGTAGCAGAATGCGGGGCAAGCGCTGATGTTTTCGCCTGTGAGCGATTGACGTTTCCTTACTGCCTCCAGGAGGCGGCTGGTAGGAAGCGTTAACTGGTACTGTGGTCAGGATGAGAGTACAGCAGATAAATTTGCACTTGATGTGAAATTAGTGTTTATTTTGACACTGTAGAAGTTTAAAAATGTTCTTCTCGAGTTTCTGGATTGAAAAATGTAATCTATTTTTGAAATTTTATCTTTGAAAAGTTGTGTTGTTGGAATATTTATTAATATTATGTTATTGCATAATTAATCACTACATGTTTTTCTATATACTAAATTTCAAAACGCACGTACAATAAGACGACAATATTTCAATATATAAGGGCCTTCAATCGATTGAAACCGAGATATCCAGGTTTACTGGTTTTTCATTAAAAATCTTTTATTTTTTCTGTATAACTTTTCTGTCCGGTAGTGACGTTATCAAAGCCAAGCGAGTTTAGATTACAAAAAAGGTTGATTACCTAGGATGAAAGATTTCCAAACTGGGGGGAGACATGGACTAGTACCTGGAGAAGCGCCGGAATTTTCGCTGGGTCTCTCTTGGATAATTACTGAACACGTGGATCATGGTGACATTACATTATCACAAAACTGAATTTAGACCAAAAGTATATTAACAACTACGTCTCTCAGTTATAACAAGATTTGAAACTTCTTCCCTACATAGTGGCAGAACTAAAAAGTTAATTTCAATAAATTTCAATTAGTTACCTTGCAACCCTAATTCCAAACGTTAGTCCATGTTTTCATTTCCAGTCCTGTTGTTGGTGTATAACATTCTATAAAACATCAAGTGCTACAAGTGCTTTTTAAATAATTCTAAGGCTATATGTTACAATTTCAAATCTAAAACGCCTAAACTGTGTCTAACATAGAAACAAATATCCATCTACCTCTAAATGTGTCAAGACCATTTTCAACATGCCAACCATGTGGCTCAAATGAATAAAAATATAAGGGATTTTTCAACTTCAGCCCGAATTTCTTCGAATTGCCCCGTTGACGTAGTCCGCACGTCAACCAGCAAGTTTACCCTCCAATAAGACAAAACGATCTTTCAGCATTTTCGTCGGGAACAACGCGGTAGCAATTAATAAAATTGAAAAATCGCCTTTTTGCACGACAATTCAATCAGCAAAGCAACGCGCTGACGAAATCAACTCGCAGACGCCTGGCAAGTTAATTCCATCGGACGCCAATGGGTGAAAAATCGAGAAAGCACGTTCACCTTAATTCAGCTTTAATTCTATCTTAATTAATGGTTTCGTTTTCAATTCGTCAGAGTGCCCCGTGCAGTCACTTAGCAAACAAACGTATTTATAGATCATTCGTTGCAAATACCTTTCCTTTGCCAGATATTTTCGGTGATCAGATCAAAGTAAACTCGAGAAAGTGATTTGCATTAAGATATTATGTTTTCACTGTTAATTAATATGTTTGAACATCATTAAAATATTTGAAAATCTTCATTTTTAATACAATTTCTTGATTTTTGCTAGAACAATATACGAAATCAAGCTTAAGAAAAACATGAAGGACACTGGCGATTAATTATCACCCTCAAAAGGAGACACCTATCCAGAAATTTGGGAATAATCTCACTACAAGTTATAAGATTACTCGAATTATTGATTACTATAAACTATAAAGCCTCTAATAAAGCAAAATCCATCGAATATTTGTATTAAGGTATGTCTTCATTGCCAATAAACATGTTTGAATATCGTACAACGTATTGATTCAATTCCTGCCGGAAAACCGGCGACATTCTATCCAGGAATGTACAGGGAAGAGAGAACAAGGTGGGTAGAGGTCGGAAGGAAATTTCGCTTTCGTATTTTGGCATGTTGTCTCGTTTGCGTGATGCAGCCAGTCGACTTGACGCTATTGCTCACGCTTCGCGCAACCGAAAGCGATGTGGGCTTGCTCAAGTTGCAAACATGCTCATTGTTTACATCAAAAGAAGTGTTTCTTTTTCGAGGCACGCGCGGAAAACATTAAAGATCCCGACGAAAATAACTGGCAAACCAACTTCGGGTCACAAAAGCGGCGCGCGTGCGCATACACATACGAGATGCGGCGCAATTTGTTGAAAATTAAATTCACGAGTGAATTTAGTTTCGTACATAGTTGCAAAGCGCCGGAAAAATACACCCGCGAGCGAGATCTGACGTAATTTATTTAAGATTTGTTTTGACAAGTAGTTTCTTTTCTCTAGCTTCCAAACGAGTAGAACTTTTCGTAATAAATTCGAAATGAATAAAAAAAGAAATCAGAACGAATCTCCTTCCCCACACACGCAACGCGCTGGAAAAAACACGCGAAATCGAAACACACCGACCCACATGCAGCCATAGTTGTGGGTGTGGATGTATATGTAGGCAGTCGCAGACCGCAAGGGCGTTCGCCGGGAAAAGAAGCACAAATTAATTAAAGTGATTTACGACTGGCGTTTTGTATAAACAGGAAAATTGTATTATTGTCCGTGTACTCGCGCATCTACAGGCGCGCACGTGACGGCGAAAGCTGGCTGGTGGTTGGGGGTAGAAAGCCCACCATCATCCACGGAACGAAAATACAAAAATAACCAACTATAGAGACTCGCGTTCGCCTCGAGTGGCTCCCGAAACGAGAATGCTCCACAGGCAGCCGGAAAATAACCACCCCCTGACTGGCGTAAGCATCCCGCGAGCGCACCGCGATGTTTTTACATTCATTCGAATTCATTCGGCGTGTGGCTTCCGCCATTCTTTTCCCGTTCGCCCCGCGCGCGCACCATCTCATCATCTTCCACCAAGGAGGCGGCACTTATTCGGCGGTGGATTAGAGTTCTTGTTATGTTATTAGTATTGTGGGTTTTTGCACGAGGGCGTGCATGGCCTCGGAAATAACGAGTTTAACCGTAACTGCTCATTATATTCGTACAAGGGAAACTTATTTTTAATAATTGGGGTTGGTTCTAAAATCCCGTAAGCACAGCAAAAATCATTCTATTCAGAAATTTCGCTGGTTCATTCATCTTCTGCGAGACGTTTAGTGACCTAATTTTTAAAATTTATATTTAAAAAAAGCGATAATGTAGGTTTTAAAAAATGATAAGCGTTAATCTGGGAGTGACTTCCATGCTTCACCCAATGCAGTCGGAGAGGACAGAATATATCTCTGTATCGTATCATATCAGTATCGATTCGCAAATCGGAGAGGCCTTATCTAATTGCTGGCTGGTAATGTGCTTAGCTCCAAATAAGTGAATTTAATTACCTATCTACGAAATGATGATAAGATTAAGAACATGTAAGTGAGCACTGCATGCTTACTTAACAGAAACACCCTAAGGAACTGTAAAATATATCTACCTCTCGAATGTAAGTAATTCCTCAGAATCATTGAAGATCATAGAAGTCTACTGGATGATCTCCAAAATTGTAATTAAAGTAGTAATTCCAAAATATAAGATATGGGGCAAAATTAATCGAATCAACGAATATGAAATGTAGTAGGGGTTCCTTGATCCGCTGATGTCATGTAACATGCATACATAAAGTTGCTACTCATTACCCAATAAAACAGGGATCTAATTGCAAGTAATAATTCCAGGAAACATGTTCTATCAGATCTACAACACATCTACTCTCACATCGCCTCTCCAAATTAGTTTTATTGATTCGGCAACAAGTTCCAGACGTAGTTTTCACAATAATATGATTTTTATGATACTTTGTGGCATCTCGAAATTTCTCTTCATCTTTACCGAAATCTCACACCATCCCTTATCGCTCGCTGGCGTCTCTCAACCCGCTCAAAAGACGGGCGTTCTACCGCTCATCAAGGAAGCCTTTCTTTGCTCATTTCCGCAAGCACGATCTTTGAAGTCAGCAAGTCCTAAAGTCGTAGGCGTGCCGCGGACGCTCATTGCGCGCCTCGGCATCCTCCTTAACATTGGAATGAATGCGCGCTGATCAACACGAGCGGCCAGCAGGGGGGCGACGAGTTTGCGGCCGGCTCGCCGGTTTTCAGGATATCCTGGTTGAAAAGACTCCTGATGAGGCATGAATGTAACGGATAGCGGCGTGCCGCGCCACCTCATGAGACCTAGCGTCTCCCACAACGGGGGAGGAATGTGCATATACGCGCGTGCGGTCACCAAAGTCGACGAACTTTTCTCCGTGCGCGACGTAAGTCAACCGCCAAGCGTCACGCATCGCATACAAATAAATTCCACATTCAATGGATAATTACGTTTGCCTGCATCAAGTTTTCCAACCGCGCGGGCCCTTTTCAGCGCGAATTTGGCGCCTCCAAAATTTTCTGGTTCAAGCAATGGCGCTCGAAAACTGACAGCGATGTCAATAGGCGTGAATTGATGTTACGCTAACTCAGTGTGTTGAGTTTTAGCACGCCTAGAGGCATATAGCTGGGAGCAAACTGTTAAAAACAGCAGTTTGTCGGTGTAAAAAAAATCGCGCTTTAAAATATGACTTCAATTAAAAAAAAAATGTCGAAAGCAAACGGCTACATGAAGCGCGGGAGGTTATAGAGCAGGAAAAAAGAACACATGATAATCTTTATAATATGATTATCATGCAGTAATTATTTATGTATTTTGAACAATGTAATTTTTATTCATTGATATGGGGTAAAAGTAAAAGAAGAAAACAATATCTATTTTAGACCGTCGGCGTCACGTCGCGTCGTGGCAGTTAATAAATAGATTTTAGAAGTTCAAACAAACCAATGAGTTTATTGTTCAGAGGGTGAGCGAGCATGTTACACGCAATATGTTTTACATCAGCGTTGAAAGAGCGAAGGAAAGTTTCTTTAGTGCGAAACAACTTGGCGCTTTTGGCACAAAACTCATCCGTACGCTGACGATGAGCAGGAGTTTTTCACTCCTGCGATTCTTTTGTTTCGCCGCGGCGGTGAGTTGTTTTGCGCGACAATGCAACGCACTTTAATCAAACAATGAAGCCTTTCGTGGCGCATTTCGCTACTTTTAGTTACTCAATTTACGTGTGCTCTAGAAACCGGGTTTTTGTTTTTGTCGGTCCCCGCCGGAAAATGGCTGTTTCTTGCCGCGCGCGTGGAACTTTTCTGCTCTTGCGTGCCACTAAACCGAACGAAGCCAGCTCGCGGAAAAAGTGATGGATTGCCAAGTCATACGGTAAGGATCGGTGGAGAGACAGGGCGGTTGCGCCGCGCGCGCGTGACGAAAGTAACTACGTCCCGGCTGCAAAAGTTAAATTAATTAATAAGTTACACAACGCGTCACGTTCGAGTGAGCGTCGTTACTTTGCGAGAAAATTCATTAAAAACTAGTTTTTGCAATCAAAACTTCGTGGCAAGGGCGCCGACGCGCAAGAGTTTGAATTTTGTTTGCGCCGATGGCTGAGACGCGCCGTCCGGAAGTCGTGTGTTTGTGTACATAATTCATTGTGGGGGCAGCGCTGATATGAAAACAAATAGTAAATAATGGTCAAGACGGAGACGGCGATGCGCCGCCGGCGGTTGAGTACACCACAAACCACTCTTAGATTTTCTTCCGCACGCGCGTACTTCTACTTCATGAAATAAATGGATTGCTCACGCTGCAGGAAAATACGAAAAGTATACTCGACAAGTTTTGCTTTGAAATATTGCAAATATTTTGTTTTACATTTACTTCAATGTGCTATATTTGCTAAATACATTTATTTGATTGACTTAGGTTGACAAATGTGAGATGGGTCACCTACTTAATATAGATGTTAAAGCTACTATCAACAGATACGTAATACACATTTACCAACAGTTGAGAGCCTGAATTGATTCTATTAGAACGAGACGACTATATGAAAGTGCATTGAAATTGTCAAGTATGCAATACGCATGTTTAAATAGCATCCAATCATAATAGCGGAAAACGCCGTCAACATCATGTGATCTGTAGTCAACATGTTTTGACGTATGTTTTGTACATATTGATTTTTTGTAAAGCACATTCATATAGTTCAACATATTAATTTAAATTTAATTGTTGATTGTTATGCTTTTGTTGTCAGAAACATATATTTATCTAGCATTATTTTCACTACAAAATTCACTTTCATTTTACCCATTTAATAGGACATCTTTTTTTGTGAAAAAATTTTATTTATGAAAAAACTCCCATAAAAATACATGGAACAAATCGAACAAGAATATCATGCTCAATAAAAATGTCCATACCATAAAATTATACCCCACGAGCGTATCCATAATTTGAACATCAAAAGGTTTTCTGCATTGGCAATTCAATCTCGTCGCGCCTGCAAAAGCACCCGGCAATCATTCGCGACGCGCTTTTTCGATTTACATTTTGTTTACACGGCGACGAGGTCTGCAAGTAATTGCTCTTAAAATGCGCATTTCCTGTACCACACGGCTTCACGAGAGCAATTTCGACGCAGTCCTTAGGAAGAGAGTAAAAATCCAGCACATGTAGGCTTAGCGCCCAGCCATTCCCGAGCAATCGGGTTTTGGGTATCTGCCACCGCGCGTACCCTGGAAACCCTCTTCGTCTTCGGCGGGAGAACGCCTCGGGTACGTTAAGAAAATTATAGCCGACGGGCAGGACTTTAAACGCAAGGCGGAAAGGGTTTATGTGTGTATCCACGACAATTCCACTGTCACTTCAATACACGGACACTAAATCAAAACGGTGCCGTGCCGGTTCGCAAACAGCCAAGGCTCTCGACGTAAACCCTTCGGTTACAACGCCACCATCCGCCCAAAGTGTCACAACTCGCTGCCAAAGGGTCGGTAGCACACCCGGTGTTCGCGCGAATTATCATTGAGGGCATTAAAATCACGTCTGTCTAATGCCGTCAAATTATTCCGGAATAATAATTATACCATCTCCGCCTAATCATGGTTTGGAGGCTTATTGTTGCGTTGGTCATTCTACCAAGATGGGAGTTACGCGATGCTTTCAATTTCTGTAAACACTTCGTATTGAGTTGTCGATATCTTCATCAATCAGTGCTCGAGCCAAACTCGGGAGTTGGGGGTTGGGAAGATTTAGACCGTGGATCAACACCACGAACGGATATATCAAAAGCAGGGGTTTAGTGTATAATAAACTCCGGTGGTGGTTGAGCACGTTTCGGGGAAAGGGTGATATTTACAAGGCGTCGTTAATCGTCTTTAAGATTTGCCTATAAACAAAACGACCCGCGGCCAACACTATGAAAGCTCCAAAGCTACGGAACTCAGTATCTTTTAGGGAGTAACTGCGTCTTTACTGACGAATAGCCTATACAATTACAAGCCTGAGCTTTCCGTGAATAGCTTTAGTAGGTTTTCGTGGTTATGTGATTACGTTATTGTGGTTATAACTACATACTATGGGCAATCAAAGCCACATTTAGGTTGAAATGAACTTTGTTATTATACTAAAGTGTTTTTTATTTTATATAAAAACTATTATACTATTCTGTGAAATTGACAAATAAATTAGCTTTCAAGTAAAATTTTACCTTTTTCGAACACGAGATTTTTAGCCGTTTCATTTGTAATATGGGAATGTTTGTGCCATAATAAAAGAGAAAAAATGGAGATCCAATTTTAACGAATTTTATATAGTGAAAATCAATGTATAGATTTTCGAAAAATGATTATATTCAACAAACACGACATGATCGTCCTCACCCAACGTTTTAGAATCATTTTTAAATCATAAAATTCATTCAATTCTATTAAAACTTTTGCGTTCACGCCGGCCGCTTTCAAATGCGACCTTTTATGTACTCTATTTAGCGGCGTGTTAACATCCGAACATAACCTCATAACTCGATGACTCGAGCGTCGAATCATTTCCGCAGAGCGCGTGCGTCTGTAGATTATACAAGATGAAATTTTTATTCCGTACCCATGGAGCGCCATAAACACAAACTTTATTATGCCTGATGTAATTCCAAGCAGTCGCGTCCACGCGTCGCCGTGTCACCATACCTAATAAAGTCTAGTAACCTAGCCTGGAAGAACCTTGCATAGACGCTCTGGGCAGGCGCAAAATGAAAATATGCGCGCACTTTTGTCGTATAGCCCTAACATACCGTTGGTTTTTATTTTATGTAAATTCAACCAAGAAGCGACGTTGCGCAAATACCTATGCACCAACATCGCGTTGTTTAATTTGAGCGCCGTTAATTACACGTATTTTCGACTTTTATGCGCTTGTCATGCGCGCGCGCGGAGATGTCGTACCTTTGCGTTCGCCGCTTCGGATTAATTACATGACGCACGCTTTAATTAAGATATAATGACGATTGTAAATTAAATTAATAATCATGCCGGTGTGCACGCATTAGTTGTGCCTATTACGCCGCTTACGCCGCTTAAACTCCCTTTCGAATGCGTTCGAGGCATTAAAGCGTTTTATAATGGATGCTAACGCCATCTCTGGAGAGGTAGGTTAAAATTCCATTTGACGGTGATGAGATAGTAAATGAAAATTCATTCAAGAGATTCGAGTAAATTACAGGGGAATTTCAAATATTTATATGTAACAGTTAATTTGGAATTTTGGAAAGACGTGAATAAGTTAATCTCAAACATATGGAAGGATAACTACGGTAGTGATGTTTCACTGTATATGACCGCTTTGAAGAACTACAAGACCTACCAACAACACGTTAGAGTTCCTTAGGGGAGGTGAGTTTTCGAGTGTAGCACCTATTATTTACATATGTTACATAGATTTCACAGGTAAAGTAGATCGCAAAAATCGAGGACTTGCATATTTAGTCCGCGATTTTTGCAATCAGAATTTATAATTTTAGCTGGGAGTATTCATAAGGCAACATAATGTACGGTTTCTTCGGAAACCTAAAGAGGATAGTACCTGTAAGTCACATTAAAAATGTGAATACAAGTATGCATAACCGCGATTTTTGCGTTTTTCATCGCGGGTTGTGGAGTGGATCAAAAGTACGCGATAATTACATTCAAAACTGGCCATAAGCCGAACATTTTTCGTAGATAAAGTGTCATTGTCTAGGAAACTAGAAGAGGGTAGCACTTGAAAATCACGCCAAAAATGGAAAAACAATAGCTGAATGCAACAGTATTAATTATAATAAATTAATATTTGCAATAAATATATAACCAAATGTTACAATTTAGTGAAAATATATCAATTTTTTGAAGAGATGTGACAAAAATCGCGACTTGCACTACTTGCATCTGAAAATCACAGGTGTTACACGCAAAATCTCAGCTCCTATAAGAAACTCTAACAAACGCATGCATTACTGTATTCTGTAGTTAACTTCAGACCGGTCTGTATATGGCAGTATTTTTTGTCATCGTCAACTTTCAAAATGTATCCGCAATTTAAGTGTGTTGTTATTTCATGTATTTGTTTTTGAGGGCAAGCCGGAAGTACGCTAAATAAAACATGATAGATGTCTGTCTATAACGCGCTTCTGAGTTTCCGGCGGCAACCTTTTCCCAACTCGTGGAATGTAAGTGTCTTTTTTCGGGCGCGCCAAAGTGATCTATCCGTGCGGGCGCCGGCCGCCACGCGCTCAACTTCAAGACGCCGAACAAGTTGCATACCTGCACGTGCTTCGCTTGAAACTAGGTTATGAGCTGTGCTCACACCAATCGCGCCCTGTTACCAACTCCGTGTGCACCAGTTTAGTTTACGGTCTCTCATCGCGCTCGTTTTCAATGCGTTGCGAAACGAATGGAAGGTATTTACGAGACGGTCAAGTCGGAGCGAACGAGGCGCGCTCTCGACGAGTTGTTTCAGTTTACAATCTAATAAAGTCGTTTTTGCGCTCGGAAAATTGCACCCTATTGCGACAACGGCGGAGCTTGGGAGCGGGGGAATGTTTTCAAAACTTACCTCTCGAAACTAAATTGGTCAAAAACTAATCAGGTCGTGCAGACTAAGTGCATAAATCCTCGCGCATATTTGATTAGTTAAAAATTCTTTATATTTACCTTTTAAACTACACCTGGAATATCGAGAAGCACCTGTAAAAGAGAACCGTTTACTTCAATAATCATCTAGTTTAATTTATAACAAAAATAGATTCAAAAAATATTTGTTTATCCATTAAATTAGAAAATAATAAATTAAATTCAAAATAACATAAATACTCTTCTTCAATCATCATATACTTTAATTTTTGATAAACAAGATATTTCTATAAGCGATACTAAAAAGAAGATATTAAAAATGTTCAATGCAAAATTTAATCAGGCTTTTTAATCGAGCTGCTCGATGTTATTAAAAGTTTATCGTTGCATTTTTATGATGGACGTTTCCATAAATGGTATAACTGCGCTTTGTTAGATGTAATGGAGGTTTTTGCGTAATTTTCACAGTATTACAGCATTGGCCGAGTGGGCAGCAAGAAAGCGAGTTGAAGAAGAAGAATTGATTGCAGGCGATGTGCTCGGGTGGTTTGAGGAAGGAGTCTAACCCGAAATCAGTCCCAAATTAAAAAGTTTCAAGCCCTTTCGCACCCGTGCCCGTCGATGGGTCGTTATGAGAGGTAGAAAGTGAGTGGGAAGCCGGGGAATTAAAGGTTCTCCTATGTCACGTCGGACGGTTTTTGGGAAGGGCTGAGTCGGGGCGGAATCGGAAGCGCTTTCGCATTCCCAACGAACGGCAATTGAATTTGATAATTGTTATTTGCGGCTGCCGAGTTGGTTCTTCCTCCAAGGAAGAAGTGGAATGTGTGTGTGCGGTCCTGCCTATCTCTAGCAATGAGAATTCGTTCATTGAATTTACCTCATCAATATATGCCCTCGAGTTCTTATTTTCTCAGACGGTTTTTGGCATTTAAATATTTTGGGATTCTACAGGATGTCTTAAAGATATCTTCGTGTCTTATATATGTGAAAAAATGAAGTTTAGATTATATAGATCGGTACACCGATTCATTACGAATACTAAATACATCTGAGATGAAAATCCTCAGAGCCATTGAGGGTAGAACATTCAAATATATGATTCCGAATGCTAAAACAAGAAAGTAGTGCCAAGTAACAGACGTTGCAGAATAGTACAAGAACATAAGATACGTATGGATTGCTCATATCGAGAGAGTTGACACTACAAATACTGTTAAATAGCCAGAGATGAATTCCCAAGAGGAAGAAGATCACCTGAAAGACCAATCAGGCGATGGAATCGAAGAGGAGCAGGCATAATACCTATTTAAGAAGAAGGTAGACTGATTCTAGTAAACAGCGTACTGTACTACAATCAGTAACCCGGTCTCTAGAACCTAAATGTGAGCAAAACCGCTGTTCTACAAATCAGTTTGCAGTGTACCTTGCAGTAGAAATGATTTTCCTCAATAAATTTCGTAGACATTTGGTATATATTTTTTACAATGAACAGTGATTGAGCCTAAATCCGTTGATTTCGATCTTGGGATGGGATTCGTTTGGGGGGGTGGAGGGGTTCTAACTCGATGGCGGAAGCAACGCTCAGAGAGCACTTAAGCAAAGAAGTTAAATTAAAAGTTTCCCGCGGGACAAAGTTAATATATAACGCACTTTTTATCAGAGGCGGTATTTCCCCATTCCTTGTAATCCCCAGTCGAGCGAAATCGGCATCGGCTGGCTCGGATTTTTGCTTTGATTTTCCAGCACCATATAAAAATCGCCGCCAAAAATACCACAAACATTGCACTTAAAAATCAAAAAGCATTCCCTGGTCATATTTAAATTTCTTCCACCGGAAGAAGTGTTTCTTAAATGTTCGTATTATGCGCGGGAGTACAGATTTATATAAGCAACAAAAGTTTAATCGAAGGGCGAATGTAATTTGGTTCGTAGCGCCGCACGTTCCGCTAATCTTTGCCACGCCGATTTTCTATAAGTGCATGAAAATGTGATTATGGCTGAGCACGCGAACACTTTTTCAATTCCAGAAAACACGGGGATTTGCCATGCTCCCGCCCACATAGCTCGTGGAATTCAATTCGAAAGCGATTCACGAACATTATAATTCAGGCGATTTTGTACCCGATACGACAATTGGACAAGCAACTTTTGTTGCGCATTCACTTCCGGCGAAAAAACATTTGTGGGATTAAAAAAAAGGTGATAAGCGCATGTCGCCGATGGAATTAATACGCGTAAGTATGAAGTTGCTGCTCGCGCACGATGATTAATGACACGACACGCGAAAATGCAGTGTAAACAGTAATTTAGCAAATTATGAAGCGCCGCGTGCAGCAAACCCATGTGTGTGGCGCGGATGTAGATGTAGCGCAAGAAGCAGACCCGGAAGCGGCTGGAACAAATGGGTGTGGCTGTCCGCGCTCTGCTAGTCGGCCGGCGGCGGCGGCAGCCACAGGGTGGCGGCGGCTGCTGCACACGCACGTCTTCCATGATGGCTATGCAGCACGTACGTGTATGTGCCAAACTGGCAAGCAATTGAAATTTATTGCTCGCAGCGAAGACGTCGCGCCACACTTCACCCGATGTATTAATTAAAACGTATTTATTTATGTGGTATAAATCACGCTTCATTTTCTCGAACATAATTTGAGCATGTTATCTTTTCCCTACAATTTATAATTTTCATGGATTTAAGTTGTATACTTTCATATAAATGTTGTTCAGTGGGTGTATAGCTATTGAAAATTATGTAAATATAGATATCTTTTTTTTTGTTGAGAAAAGTTATATATGGTGGAAGGAACTGGAGATGTGGTGGGATTAGCAAATTAGCAAATGGTTGCCAAACACTGACGAAGAGGTTACTGGCCGGACCATATTGACTGAATGAGGAAGTACACACCTATTCTGCTCAAATACACCCGAGAAGTAGATTCGGAGGTGATCTGGGACCAGTATTATTCCACTTCTATGAAAGACCACCAAATATTTGTCTCTTTCAATATTCCCTGCCTTTTTCCAACAAAGAAGGCTATCATTTGAAAGGAACATAGTATTAACCAGCCACTTCGATTTCTAAAATGCTTATGGTGACTTTTATGTAGACACTAAAATTATCCTTATGTACTTATTTATATTTTTAACAGCCTACTAATGTCGTATTTTGTTCCTTGATCATTCTCGTGTGATCAATACAATGGGTGGTACCACACAGGTCAAAGATTTACATATTACATTTTTACAAGATGTCCGTTTGACCTTAAATGGAAATCCGAGTGGTTTCAGTTGAAATTTTGC
>WSZQ02094383.1:24750-92431 GCA_019419845.2 Weissflogia rhopalogaster | reverse complement strand
GATTTACATATTACATTTTTACAAGATGTCCGTTTGACCTTAAATGGAAATCCGAGTGGTTTCAGTTGAAATTTTGCACACTACGAGTGCCATCATTATTCCTCGTTTTCCAAGTTGTCAGTTTTCATGTGCCTAGTTATATTTACATTCCTAGGTATCCAGATGATTTTTGGCGTTATGCCTTGGGCACCACATTCAGTGAACAGTTTGATATCAATAAACCTCCTCCTCTCTTTTGATTCCAGTACCCTGAGGGCCGATTGGGTTTAGAGCAGAGTTTGGCAAACTGCTCTTAAGATGGAATATTCTGTAAGCCTTCTCTGAGTAAGGAAGTCAGTTTGTTCAGAGTTCTCGTATATCCTCGCTAGCCCTTCACGAACCTTGCGCTATACGGTATAGAATCATACCACTAAATCTTAAAAGTTGACACATTATTAACTACTGTTACATAAATTAGACTTCTTACACATGTACGGAATACGTCGTTAGTAAAATTAGCTGCATATTTGTATATTGCAACTGTTCTATGTCAATGTTTTCCAAGGATTTCTTGACATGGAATAATATGTAAGTTTTGAACTTCTTGTCGGTTTACTTTAAATATCTTACAATACACTCACGAAGTAACTCGGTCTCCTCAAAATTCTTTTGAAACATTTTGTTAACTATTTCTCACTATGTGTCTCTTTCATGCTCTTCTGTAATCTACTTTACCTACAGAAACCAAATGTAGCTATTTGATTTTACAAATTTTGAGGTAGTATACATTAGAAATGTCTACTCTCGATACCGTTCCCTACATTCTGTGATACGCCCATTCACCAAACATATCACATGATAAATGATTTTATTATGAGACCTGTCCAATTATTGGAAACACAAACAGTAATCCAAAAAATCAAATTTTCATAATTGTGTACGATATTCATTAAACTTATGAATATATTTACATTAAAAGTTCAGAGATAGTTGGCTTGTTTCCACCTGTGGTCCACTTCTATTGATCATGATATTAATTAGTACTGGAACATAGTACTTCTATATGCAGCAGTGGTATAATATACAACAAATATGCATGCAGATTGCGTAAACTTCCACCTCCGGCGTTGCATAATGATTTTGTTTTGGGTCCTAGAGGTAGAACGCGAAACTTGCCAACTATGAATACACATTGTTTAAAGGACTAACTTTATAAAGTTAATGTAGAGTATGCAAACACGCTTGCAATTGCCATTTTCGTGAAATTCTTTCCTATAATTACCGAACGTAGAAATCCTTGCTTTCCCTACCAAAAAAAATGAGACACGACAAATAAACTGTATGAAAATAAGCATATCACGGAGTATCCTGCTACAACTGAATCATTTATTCGTTTGTGCATTGTTAACGAGACGAAACTTGCAGTTTCCTCGTGTTTTTTGTTGTTTCCGCCATAGTAAACGCACATGCCAGCGTACTCCTGCCGTATTTAGCCGTCGGGTGGGGGGCGGTGTACCGCCAACGCGCCCCGCTCGGAATAGTTAACGGCTAATTAAGTTACGCAAACAAGTTTACGATTTTAAAGTGGATAATAGTTTTACTTGATGTTCGCTGAATGCAGGCACGCGCCCGCTTGCGCCAGCATATCAAAACCGAGGGCCAACTACGCCACCACCGCCGCCGCCAGCCTGCCGCCGTCGCGTCGTGTATGCCGCCGTGGCGTTCCGTTATTTCCTCCTGTGCCATCCGCCCACGGACGCAGCAGAGCAAGTTGAACGCTTATGAATTTCACGGGGAAAATTGCGAAGTTCGTTAAATAGATTTATGCGCAGGTCCGTTGTGTTGGGTGATTAAATTAGTTGCACTTGTTTGCCAACACGTATATTGCTGATAAAAAGCACAGCTTTGAAAAAATTGCCCCGAATAGAGGTATCGCGGCTATCTATTCCCAGTTAATTTTAATTTTCAAAAATATTAACCTTAGACGTTTTTAATGGATTTATACTGATTTATTACTACGTAGAAAATATAAGATCTATTCTAAGTGCTTTTAAATATTCCTGCTTAACAGTATTTTTTATCTTTTGACTAATAATTTTAGTTATACCAGGAATTAATTTAGAGATGTAGTAACTCTATATATTTCATAATTGGATAAATCAATAGACGGAACAGTACATTTTGGAGTCGTTTTACGTAACACGGTAAGACACTGGGTCCGACAAGGTGTTGATGCGACAGCATCAACGTGGGCCAAATTGGCAGAAGGGGTTTGCAGTGTGGTGCGCGCTCGATCCAAAATTAAGGTACTAGAACGTCACAGAAAAGTGAAAGATTGCTATTCAGGAGTGGCCCCATCTGGTGGTGTGATGCGAATCATACTCACATAAGGAGCGCCAACGAATGTGTGTTGGGACATTCACTTACGAATTATCCTGGAAAAGGTCTGTGCCATTGTTATAACTTTATTATCACACATAAAGGTCCAGGGATAATTTGAACGTGGTATAGTAATCGACATAAAAGAACAAGATTTATTTCAATTGACTCACTGGTATTCACAGCCAGTTCTCTATAACGTTGGGATTCTATATCTTCGAGATAGGTTTTTGATCTGATCATTTGACTCGACACGCTTATGCTTCACTATTCCTACTCTATAACAATTCACCTTAGTTAGTCATACTAGTTCCCTCCAACAGATTTCTACATTCTGCTATAGTACTTTCTAGACAGTATATCGTTATACTCGTCATGCATATACTCGAATAACTCACTCGTAACTTCGCGAAGCTTCGGCAAGGCCGAGGTTTAACTGACAGTCAAAGCCATCACTGAGTATAATCTGAATAATTTCAAAAAATCATGAGTAGTTAGATCCAACCATGTTCTCATCTTTATAGGGTACCAGGATTTTTTTGGAAGCATGAATACGAGGCATATAGTAGTTTTCACGTTGATCTGCTTCCAAGTTCTCTACTTGACTTGAACTGGTTGGAAATAAGACATTTAGCGCTGTGCGCCAATTTTTACCTATCAACAAAAAGACCACTAGAAAATATAGCATGATATCTATTATAAGCTAATTTAAAACCTAGATATTACAGCAACCGCTCGTTAAATATACTCAATGGATCGAAAGTGCGATGCCAGGGCATAGCTTAAAATTCAAACTGCTGTCGACGTACCGCATACGCGGAGGCCATAACCTCAACTTAAAGGCGCATAAAAGCTAACCTAGATTCGCGGTGGTAAGCGCTAAGACCAGGCACCTTGCAACAAAGCTGAAGCGTGTGCGGGGAGGATTTTTACGCGCTCGCGAAGCGCTATTAAATTTTTTACACGGCGTTATCGACGCTTCCGACGAATTATTTCGCGTCAGGACGACCATCGAGCGGACGATGACGCCCGACGGCGGCGGTGCTAATTCGCTTTGCATATAAAGCTCGAAAACATGCAAAGCAGGCAGCGGATAGCTTCAACAAAACCACAGCTAAACTTCTTCGGAACGTAAGAGATGATACTCAATGTGCAGGAATTGGACTATTTCAGAACTGAATGGATTTACATATACACCAAGTGTTACAGTTTCTTAGCTTATTTCAAGTAGGATAAATGACAACCAGGGTAGGTTATAATACAATTTCAGTATATTCCGGTTAACTAATAGGGGCAAACTATAATATATATATGTAAGTATGATTTTTATACAGCATAGTAGGTTTCTCAAGCGTTCTTTGGTATACCTCAAGTTTGGCCACTCAAACTATTCTAGTCATGAAACATTCTGTATGTTCTGACAATTTAGTTGAATAGGTCCTAGCCCAAAATGAGTACCGAGGGAGGCAATTTCAAAGGATGGTGTACATCTTGCAAATGGCCTATGGATCTGATCAACAAGACTTGAAGAGGAAGTTGGTCTGTTCAAAATTATGGTGGAACGTGAATCAATCTAGCCTTCCACAAAACATGCTCTACTCTTCTTTTGGGAACAATTCTACTATGAAATGTTTTTTGTTATATTCCTTTCACCCCACAAATCTATTTTAATTGGAAAAAATCATTATACACCAGTCTCCATCACACTTCTCTACTCTAAACAAATATACTTGGTTCGATATCCGGGTAGGATACCTATATTGTATATAATCTTCAAGTTTAGACTTGAGTTAACTTCGAGGTAGTGATTTCTGAGTACAGACAGTCCAAGTCTGATATATAGTCAGATTATCTCTGAGTACTGTACAGAGTCCAAAGGCTTCAGCCATTCCATTTCAAAATACAAAACTTCCACATGAATTCTTTGTACATTTTATAGGTGATCTTTAGGTAAAGCTTTTCACAGTTGTTATATAAGGAATAACACTCAAGAGTTCCACGGAACAGGTCCTGCCCTGTTTTCTGGATAACTGGTTTATGCAAATTTACTTCCATCGTAGTCTATGATAATCCTCCTCAGACCCACTAGAGAAGAAGGCGAAGTTGATTTCTTCAAAGTTGTGTAAAGTGTACACTGGTTTTGGAAACCAGTCCATACTGATTTGTTTTCAAATCTACTCCATCATATTCGACTAAAATCTTATTTAGTTAGTTATATCAATTCTGTTCCACACTATGTAAAGTTCCACACTATACAAGTCCGGTCTTGTACATTCTATTTTAATACATCTTCGGGTGCTGTGGTAGGCCTTTTCGAGCATATTGTAAGTAAGCTCTGGTTATAAACACGGAAAATAAGTTCGTCTAACTTTCGCGTGACGTGTAACATTATAGAGGTCCTCGTGACTGTCCTGCCCTATGAAAACTAAACTACTCTGGTTTACTTATATAACACTCCATCATAGTCTACTGTAATCTACCTTAGATCCAATCACTTCAAGATGTATCCCTTTCTCTCTAACGCAGTAACACTAACATTCTTTAGTCAGTCCGATCAGTAGATGACTATTTACCGTATTTATTAGAAATTTATTCAATGTACTAAATCAATTTACTATCTGGTTACATTACTCTATCACTATATTTTTACGCTGTATTCTACTTTCGTTTATTTACTCTAATGCACTATGCACTTTCCACTCCATATGATACTTCATGTTTAAGAATGGGACTATTACAAGGCTGCAGAAAATTTACATACCATATACCAAGTGTTACAAATTCCCTTCCCATAACTCTGCTAGTCGACCAAGCACATGTAATGTTTAACTACATAGTTGGTATTGCGGTAGAACACAGGGTGTTAAAGATCGATGGGTGTTTAGCTAGGAAAACTTCGCCGACGACTTTGTAACACCTCGACGCAACGTGGGAAGCTTTACGCTTATACCATAATCGTAACGGTGTGGTACTCTTTCAGGAAAGCACGCTTTGCAAACTGCCTCGCACCGCCTTGAAACCTAATTTCGCACGCAAACATCGGGATTAAGATAATCGGCGGCGTGCTTGCTCTCCGCCGTATTGTTATAACCAGCATAACACACATTGCAAATATTCTCCGAGCATGAACTTTCACGTGCTCGAAAGATAGCAATTTTTCGAGGGCATGGTTTTCGTCGCTGTCTTTATTAGAACGATGTCTTTGGGGCAGAACGGCAGGGTGGATTTTAATGGAGTGAAATTATGAGGACAAAAGATTAAGGGCGCACGCAATAAAATTACGAGCTTTACGACGCTGCGCTCGGATTTTTTATGTTCAACGTAAGTTGCATTCTTGTTGTAGACGCAATGCTGGGAAAAGAGCACAAAGGAATAATGTGGGATGGCATGATATGTTAATCTGAGGGATGTATTCGATATAAATTATATTTCATGACTTCTGGAATGAAAGTTGATGCAGGCGCCTGGCAGTAATTGTAAAATCCTACGAGATATCATTGATAATTTTGAAAATATTCAGTTATGCATTTAATGATGATATAAAATGATAATTTATAGGATTACTATCTTGGTATAAAATTATGTATTACTGCATTAAAAAATTATACAAGCCATTGTTTAAACGTTACTGCTGGATAATTTTACTCCGACTTTGACCCACTCTATCCTGGGGAGTAATATTTTATGATGTTATATTTATACACAGTAAACTTTTAAATACATCATTATTATCATTTATCTTCATTCTACTTTATTCTACATCTTGTATACTTTTAAAAGTGGGCTATACTGCCAGACCCATTTCATTGGCGATTGCGAAATATCAATCACGTTGTTCCCCGGAACAACAGTTTATCGCAGAGTTTGTCATCTGCTGCTTTGAACAGACTCTGGTCACAGCTATAATACTCACTCAGATTAGTAAATACTCTGGATTAAGACTAATCTAAAGCACTAACAATAAGGCTTGAATTCCCTTCCACTTTATACTATTATATATACGCCTGCAGAAGACATATAAGCAGGTTTAGTATCAATGAGTACTCTACCTTGACGTGATATTCTTCTAGGCATTAGACTCCATTCTAATCACTTTTATTTTTTACTTCACTTTAAGAACTGCAATTTTCCCTGACTGAACTTTTGTATTGCTGAACTTTTTTATTGCCTTCCATGACCTGGTTTAAATTAATCAATAGATTTATTTTATTTTATGGCGAACAAATACGGTGTAAGCAGTAAAAATTATTATTTTACGTAATAAATAACTAGAACAATATATAAATCCTATGAAGTAAAGTCAAGTTAATGCATTTTTGATTGAATGTAATAAATTATAAAATCAGAAATTGTGTTTCGTTGTCCCAGACATAAATTGCGCGCATCAATTTTCTATTCAAATTCAAATTCGCTGCAGTTATCCACGAGCCAGTTATATTGCGGCGGTGGGTAATATAATACTCAAATGCTGATTAGAAGTGATGGCAATTGATACTGCTTATGCCGCCTCGACGATAAAGTTTGATGCCGGCTGACAGTAAAGTTTACCTGTCAGAAGCGCGCGCTAGGTGCAGGTTACGACGGAAGCTTGTTTATTCGCTGGTGTACCACATGCGCAAGGAGGCGGCAGGCGGGTAAATGGTTTGGATGCGGGCATGCCATCCGCAAAATGCACTCGTAAGTCTCGCAGGCGTACGTTTACGAGCCGGTGTTAAACGTCGACGGCGCGGCGGCGCGCGCGACGAGACGCTGTTTGTATGCACCGGGCGCTACTCACTACTAGAGGGCGCTGGTTGCAATTGCAACTGGAGCGCTGCAGCCTATCGCTTTGATTACCTGCGGGTGAATAATCGCTGGTTCTCGACGCGTCTACTCTAAATACGGCCTGGATCAGTGTGCCGTGCACGCATGCCACTGACACGCAGGGAAATTACTTTACGAATCGATAGATTCAAGTAGATAGGTTCGTATTCCGGACGAAGGGCTTTGTTTGGATCGGGTTGGGTTTGATGCTAGCCAATATGTTACTGGATAATTGTTATATTGGGATAAAACAGGACTAGTTCGATAGGTTCTCATTTGATCTGGAATCTAAATTGTAGTATTAATTTCTAAGATACTATATTGAACCCTGGAAATTTTAGGAAGCTACTATTATAATGAGGAAAGTTTTGAATCAATCAATTTGACAAAGACTTTGAAGAAGATAAGTACATAACAAACACATAGTTGATGTGCTAATGAGATGTATCATGATATTGAAGGATGATATTCAACTATGTGTCGAAAGTATTCGTTCTTTTTTAAATGAAAATTCATTCCTTAGCACATACCACCGCATGCCACTTCAGGCTGAAACTTTATCAACTAGGGATGTCAAGAAAAGTATCGGTATCGATAAGTATCGATACCACGTTCGATACTTGTCGACTTTTATCGATACTTTTTTTCGATATTTATCGATAGCATCAAATTAGTCATTTTCGATACTTTTTGACATGCCCCTACACTGAGGTCATCTGTTAATCACAACCACCAATTATTATGATAATCGTACTCTGAGCGAACGATTCGTCGTGCAGCGTTGGTTATTTTGAAAATATGGCAATTCAATCATTCAATTCTTCATACCATGCAATAATATATCAACAAATCGACAAATTATAAATCGATCAATTCATTTATAATGAAATCAGTCGATGTTTACTTTTGAAGTATCGATACTTTTAAAATTTCATTTATTCTAAAATTATTATTTATTATTTCATTAGTACATTCACATAAATACATCTAAATATTACGGAATTGAATTTTCCACTAGTTCTTGATATTTATCAAACAAAAAACAGGGAGAAATGTAATCGAATAACGAACATTTTTAAATCAACATAGGTAGGCATTTAAAATACGTTTGTGCCTATTTGGTTAGACTAACAATAAGATAACGACCGTCTTACATAAGCGGTTTTTGACTACAACGAATTGGTCGAGTAACAGATGTGTGAGAATTCTTTCCATTTTTAGTTGTTTCAATGACATTTATCAAGAAAAAAAAACAACCAGAAAAATATAATCTTATAACGAACTTTTTAAGAACAACAAATTTAGGTATTTGGGTACGCTATATTTTGCATTCGTTGGACGTACGACTCACACATTAAAACAAACAAATAACCAAGTGTTCTAATCACACTTAACATGAACAAACACGATGACTAAATTAAGTTGCTGAAATCGCGAATTGTGTGTGAAAGCATGTGATTGAATACATTTTTATTGAAGATATGCCGAGAATGAATGAATGAATAAAATCTGTTAAACGCACTGCACGAGATAATCTTTAAACATTTGGGAATTAATACCCAAACTATGCTTTTATACTATAATCAAAAATATTTTATTACTCATTCGCAAAAAGTTACATTCCATATACTTTCCGATTTTATCAATTCGTCGCAATCAAAGTATTAAAAGTTGATAAATTACAAGTTTCGATACTTCGAAGTCGATTACTTAATTTACTCAATCAGTAATTTTACAATCATTAATTTTATTACTTTGGAATTATCAGGGACGATAATATACTGAAAAATTACTGTAACGAGTAAAAATAAATCGAAAATACATTAACAGATGGTGTCAGTGTGTATTTTCGATACCAATAAGTATCGATACTTTTCTTCGATATTTAGGTATCGATAGTTTCGAACTTTTGAAAGTATCGATACCAAAAAGTATCGATATTTCGAGAAAAGTTGACTACACCTCCACCTTTCCCAAAATTAGTCAGCTTTGGACTTAACGTCAGTCAACTCTTATTGTTAGACAAGTCTCTTTCTAAGAAACTCATTAATATTCCTAGTGGGCACTATGCTTGTATTTCTTGGTATACTCAACAATACTTTTTATAGTGCCAATTCTAGTATTCAACTGTATCTACAGGAATAAGTATGACTAATGTCTTTGAGATATTTATGCTATTTAAATTTGCCTATATCAGATTTCACAATTTGAGTGATAGCCATTTCATAATCTTATTAGTTCATTATATTATATTTTACGATCGCGTCTCGCGTATTTTCCTTGCTCTTGCTCTTATGTATTGCACCTTACTATATCCCAACAACATGACTGCCATTAGTTCACACTCCCAAGTATCAGCTCTATACTACATTCAACTCTACAACTCTATTATAATGTTTGTCAACTATGCAGTTACGAATCCTGGTCTTCAGGGGGACAGGTTAGTATCTCAACGTTACCTGATTATACTATGTAATCGAAAGGTCTAATGGCTATAGTCTTTCGAGTATATCCCAAGTTTAGAGAGTCACAATTACAGTTTTATTTAGATAGGATATCTACCTACGTCTATTTACTTTTGTCTACTACTATTTCCGCAAGGAAATTCTTACTTTTATGTAGTTCTGCAATCTTGAACTCAACTCTAGTTTCTTTCACTTTTCGGTACAATTTCATTGAATTGGTACTTTTAAAAATGTATCAGTTTACACACAAATCGAAGGATCTCTTATGAGGTTGTGTTAAAATATGTCATTCAAATTTGAAGTTAAATTCTATATTTTGCTCCATCCTGATGAGCGAGCAAGTGGTACTGATATACAATGGCGCCTATGCTGCTGCACGTCGTCGGTGGGCCGACGCGCAAACTCACCCCCACACCCCCTGGCATCTGAGCAGCAGTCGCGGCGGCGGCAGCAGCAGGCGGCCGATTCGCAGGACGCGCTCGCACCCATCTCATTCCTGGCTCGTGCCAGCTCGCGTTCGCTACATATACGCACCGCCGGCCTTCCCGCGCCGCATTCGCCTCGCACGCGGCGTCGACGTCGCGACGCTCCCTCAGCGCTCCTGCCCCACACGCGCGCCACCACCACCATCGCGACCACCGCGTCCACCACCAGCTAACCCACAGTCGAATCCTGGTGCGCGCCGAGCGTAAAACACGCTCCATCACCCTTCACCACCACCCCTCTTAGAAAACGGCAACAAAAAGCGCGCCTCCACCATCGCCATCGTCGTCGTCGCTTCACCGCCTCGACGCACACGATAAACCACCGCGTACGCTAGCCAAGACTCCCCCAAGTTTTCCCTCCTTCAAGTGTTAATGTGACAAACAACAAGTTGTGCGCTTTCTTCCTCTTCTGGGGTCTAGCACACTTGGTGCACAAGGGGGATGATGCTAGCGATGAGTTGTGGATTTGGCGCGCGTTTAAGTCATTCGACAGAGTGTTAACGTGCAGTGAGGCGGAAGCCATCAAAGCTCGCGTGTTTGTAAAAAAGTGGAAAACAATGCAACGGTTACAGTGAAAAATATACGCGCTACGAAAAAACGTTTTATAAACAGCTTTAGCCGCCGTTGCCGCCACCGTACATTCAGCGCGGCTTTGAAGAAAATGGAATTTAGGCCGGCAAAGGATTTTTTCCTCTCGCTGCTCCTCGTAAATCTGCTGGGCATATTTTCCGGTACGTTAAGCACGTTTAATTTTTACGTTCGCCGAGCGTTTATTCGCAGGGAGTTTATTCGTTTATTATTCATGAAGCAATTAAAGAATCAGCAATGGGATAGAAATCATACGACTTCGATTATATTAGATACGAGTGGGCATTTATTGCAAGTAAATCGTTATCTATCATTATAGATTAATGAAATTAATGAATACTGGTAAATAATTACATTGGAGGTAATTTTCCTTCTATTTCTTTCAGTCCAATGAACACACATATTATTGAATTAAAAATTAACTTCTTATGAATGAATAATCATATAACAATGTAGTCTGGTGTGTAAACTTTACATTTTGTTAATATTTTATGAAAATGAATAATAAGGTGAAGAATGTTGGTAACACAATCGTACAGGATCCTGTTTATTGTGAAAAAAATGAAAATGGTACGATTAAATGTAACTATACTACTCAGCCAACAATTTTTAATTTTAAAAAGTAATTATGCCATTTTGCCTGGATTATTGCTTCAGGAATGTTCCAGATGCTTAATCTCATAGAAACCTTATTTCAGTATAATAATTTTATGCTGACACGTTTTTTTTTTAATTTTGCACTTATATTTGGCGGAAACAAATGTCCTTACATATCCATTAGTTTGTATAATACCCTGCGAATCAGTGTAATATGGAAATATGGTTTTGAATAAACGTTAGTTTAGGATATACTCATGAAAGTTGAAATACCATTGACTTACCTTGAGGTAAAAATTCTTTTATAATCATCAAATAACCCCAAATAAGATAAAAAAATAAAATACATTTCTAAATTATTGTTTGCCATCAAAATGAACCTTCCAAATTGTGGTAGACCCAACATTTTATTGGATTAGTTAGTACTATGGTCAAATACTGATGCAATTAGATGTATCAAAATTTCATTGCATCATTAGTTTTTCATCATTAGCATTCAATTAGTTTGATAACTTAACTTAGCAAATAAAATAAAATTGACCCTAATTAAAGTCAAATTACTTCTGGACTCATAAAAAATCACAAATATCTTTTGGAAGAGCAAGAAATGAAAGTAACGCAAATAATAACTGAACATAACTTCTAAATAATTGTTGTCCATCCATGTTGTTCTTTGGCTATTTCACCTCAAAGGGACTAAAGGGGGTTCTACAAGGTCTCTTATGGTGACATGCTAACTGTGACTTTAATATCTTACATGGTAGCCTATACCTGCTCCTCTTAAAGAAGAGAAGCCCATCAAGGTTCCAGGATTTATCTAAAAGTGACAAATTTGTGATTTCATTCTAAGTAAGAGTTATATAAAACATAGAAGTCTGAGTATTTGTACCACTATACAACTTTTGAAGCTTAATCAGAAAAATCAGTAAGGGGCAAGTAATTCTATGTGTAATGCTGCAAACAGATGTTTGGAGAATCCTTTTGAGAACATAGATCCATCTGAAACTTGTTATTATATGATCCAACTAGGGTGTCTATATGAGGATTAAATTCAGTTGTCATTTTCCATATACGGTAAAGGGTTATGCAATTGAAACATTGTTTTAAATGTATTTTTTTTGTAATTTTTAGTGTTTTTCAGTAAATATCTCAACAGCTCCATCACCGATCTTATTTTTTTGGTTTGATTGGACATAGTATGTTTCAATCATTAGAAGCTTTGTAGTTTAATTTTAGAGCATTGGTAATTATGGCATAAAAATATAGTAGTTTATATAAATTTATCTACAAACATCAAATAGCACGAAATCATATAAAAATAATAAATCTCATCGAGAAATCAATAAAAGAAAGTCAAGCAATAAATAAATAAAATTAATTTCTAATTAATTGTTAACCATCAAGATAAACCCTTCCTCAAGATGTACTCAATCACCCCGCGTCCACCAGAACGCATTGGCCGAACATAGGTAGGGCAAAAAAATGACAAATCGTTTGCTCTGGCTTTTCACGCAAGCATGCGAAGATAAATAAAAGTGGCGCCCGAGGAAAATACCCGAAACGCACCGGGAGGTGTGTGGCAATAAGTTTTTATTATCTCCCTACTACTCTTGCACACACTCGTACAATCCCACCACGTAGAGAGATTTGTTCTTAGGTTTGTTGATACGTTCATGTGGGGATTATAAGCGAGAAGCTCTGATTAAGTTTCCACCTTGTTTCCACGTTGTTTCCGTGTACACTACTCGTTTCCACGAATTCGATCAAAAACACGACCCAATCCGAAGCAAAAAAAAGTGTAGCAACTCCCAACGTAACGTGAATATAATATATTAAATGCGTATCTGCGTTCGGGGAAATTTAAGGGTGCTTGCAAGCGCTTAGGTAAATTGCTAGTAATTTTCGTATAACTTCGTAATGCAAGTTTTTGCAATTTGACTTTTGGATGAGCGCCGAGTTGTGGAAGCTAGTTAGCTCGGGGACCGTCTTTTGAGGCTCGTTGAATGCTAGCGCGGACGGTGGAATAACGAGGCTAGTTTCAGGTAGTTTTGCGTGCAGTTTCCCGTGATGTGTTTCATTTTCCGGCGTTGGAATTTCCTTGCTTATCTCGAGGTCGCCATATTCTGGGGTTTGGGGATCGTTAAATATTTAAGATTTCTCTTTCATCCTCAAAACGAGATATAATGCTTAGCACAGTGCTAACAGTTATAATCTGAGCTAATATCATTAAAAATTCGATGACTAGATGAAATACTGTTATTTTGATTTTATCTAATAGAATTAATTGCAATATTCGTTTAGTAATATTCAATTAAACTTATTTAGATTTATTTATAATTATAGGCAAGTTATTCATAGGCATTCTCAATTTATTCGCACGACACTAGCACCGCGACTCGTTAGACGTGCACGACAAAACACATTTGAAATTAACAAGGGCCTCATTTGGTTAAACTAAAAAAGTCCAAAAATAACCTCAAAGTAAAACCAAATACGTTTTACAAAAAAGCTAAGTTAAGATCGGATTGTTAGTTTCGAGATATATCTGGCGACAAAGCGCAGCGCAGTGCTTTCGGCTCATATTCACCAGCTTAGTCCTTAGACAAATACGCGTATTGATGTTTTACTTTATTAAATAAAATTCTTATCTACAAATTAAAGTATAATGAGCAAAATTAATCCAACAATTTTTTTTAAAGTTTAAAGTGAAAAGGGAGAAAATAAGAAAATATGTATGCGCACTTGTTCTAAAAAGTGGAAAACGAAAGAAATACGTCCGAAACGACGAGATGACAAAACTATTTTGTTCGGCGAGACAACAAAATCGTTGTCGGGAAGGCGAGGAAAACTCAAGACAAGCTACAACTTTCCAACATGCTTGACACTAAAGAAAATGCAAAGTTGCGAGAGAATTTCATATTTTCTTCATTGTAACATGCCGGTTCTCTTGATGGAAATTTCTGCTTCCTAGTTTTACGGTATGCATCGACCGTATTACCTTCGCTCTAGAACCCCAGCGACGATGTCGTTCCATGGTTTGTGTTTTATACCCACCCATCTATCCGTCTTTAAAAGAAGATATGAAGATGCGAACGGGAATCACAAATGTCGCACGATGATTTGTGCTGACTCCGGCGATGTTGGCGAAATGTGTGTCGACTCCAGACCTCAGCGCATCGAATTCGGCCGAATGCAAAAAGAACTGAAAGCTAGCTGCCTTTCAGGAGAGCTGTGAGGGCACACAAGGATTTTTATTACGCATCAATCTTGATAATGCGCCTTTTATATGTATACGTATACACAATATCGCCGATAGATCGACGCATGAATGCCTGTTTGGCTTTCTTCGTTCGCTGTTCGTCTTGTCGATTTCTTTTGCCGCTGCTGCTTTTTGTTTGCTTGTTGGGCTTGGCGCGTGTTGCGCTTGTTTGTGCGATGCGGGCTATGTTGGTGGCGGCGCCGGGCGAAGCCATCCACTCGAGGGCGAAATCGAAGGCAATGAAGAGGGAAATGCGCTCGGATGAGGGAGATTTCTAGTTTGGGGGTAACTCGTAGCAAAAGGATGCAAGACAACAAGAAGGATTATGGGCATTTAGCTGCAAACTGAAGGCGCCAGACACAATTTTTCGAATTGGCAATGTGTCGCCGAGCCACGGGATAGCAAATCGATCGCAATTCAAACACATTTGTTTCGATTCTGCACTACTGCGCCAAAGGAAATCTTTGTTTCGCTCTACGTTCTTTTAAATTTTTGATTACTTCATTTCCTTTTAGTTTTCAGTTGCTTTGAAAAACCGTTAATAGCATTTCAATTTTAACAGAGATTTAAATCAGTCTATCTGGCTGTGATTATAACCTCATTTTGAACTAATGTGACATTTTACTGTATTTTTAATCATATTTCTACTGATAAGTTCATCTCGAAATATTACCATGTGGAACGGTACAAGGGAATTCCATTTGAAGTAAAATTTAGAAAAGCTGTGAAAACGAGCCGATAGGGTTACGATTTTTGGCATCGTATATCTCAGAAATTACCAAGCGAATTACAACCTTTCATTGTTTAATCTGCTATGTTTCCTCTTGGGAGGAAGGCATTATTGTTCTTTTTAATTTAACACTTTCACAGTTGTTGAAATTTGCCTCGTGGTCGTGCGTTATCTAGAGTTGCACAAACGTTGCACATGCGCGACGCGACGACACGCCGATTTTCAAAGTAGATGGATAATGAGAACAGTGATGCTAACCTATAATTTTGTTGCTAATCTAGATTTTTTGTTTGAAAAACAACTCGAAAAAATGTCAAACCCGAATAATTGAGCAAGTCGCAATGAAAACGTCGCAAAAACACACAATAAATCTAATTAAACGTCGGCGGCTATTAGATAAGCCACTGAAAATTGCGTGGTCAAAAGTACACTCGACTTCTGTTGTAATATAGCTTTACTTATAAATCTAAAGTGTAAGCGCAATATTTCCTTATATACTTCTATAATCTAACTTTTTATCCAAATTTTCGTTTAGAATTTTGATTACACTGTCTTCCTTAAAGAAAGATAGGCTTCTTCTGTCTCTTTGGTGAATAAAGTCCATAATAGCACATTACAGTTTTATTTGCAGCCAGATTTTACTTATTTTATTTTGTAAACTTTCCAGAAGTAATTTTACGAGAGTGTCTTAGGAAATAAATATATTTGTTGCTTTCTTTTAGTGGGTACGCAGCGCATGAGCGAGGAAAACGTTCTTATGCGTATGGAACGAGTTTATTGCTCGCTTAAAATGTTCGAAACAAACTTTTTTCCGGCCGGAAAAACAGCGTAAACAAACACCCACCACACGATAATGCATAAACTGTTGCTACACACGCGAAATTTCCATCCTCTCAATCTTCCAACAATCTTTTCGCCTTCTATGGTCCCCCCAAAAAACGCGTTCTCATAACGTCCCAGTTCGTCTGCTTTCCATTGAAAAAAGGGAGAGAACAAATTCATAAATTCCACAAATTTAATCCGTTATTCTTCCGTCTGGACGGATCAATTTCAAACAGCGTTTTTTTACTTCCTGCTCAACCCACTCATCTCATTTTCGAAGCCAGTTGAAGCTCGGTGTGCTCTATTTACTGGATTTTGGGTTTCAATGCTGGTGGTTGTGCTTGGGGATGGTTGGGGCGGTTTCGTTTGGCCAGTTTGTGCGTTTTTTTCAGGGCGGCAGTCTTTGAAAGTGGCCGAGAACTCTTTTTGCCTCAGCATGGGCGCCCATCGCCCATTTCTCATTGATTATTACATTTAGACGTGCAATAAAATCCGCCGAAAAATAAATTACCTTTTTTTGCATGCGAGCCGCGCGCGGTTTGCGAACGACTGCGTCGCAGTGTGGCGGGTGGCAGCTCGGCGCTGGCGGCGGCGGCGCTTGTGACGCTTTGGGGCCGTCCAGGTCGCGCCGCCACCGTGAATATTGCAAATGAATGCGGTCGGGTCCGTTTGTGAGCGCACGGGTTAGTGCCAGGCCTTTGCAAATCGAATGCAAACTTTTTATGGCCGACTAACACCTCTTTCGAAAATCCATTTCGAATCTCTGCAGCATTTTTTACGGCTTTCGAAGTTCCTTTTTTTTTCTACCCGTTGCGATGCAGCATTTTGTGATTCAATCTCAGAGGCAAACTAACTCGGTGGTTTTCCTCCATTTGTTTTGACAAACAGCTGCCACGCTTTTCGGAAAGGAATATTTGAATATTTAAAGATAGCTTTTCTTTGTTTGTATTTCAAATAGGTGGTGTGAATGTAGTTCTGAACAAAGTTCTACAGTAAATTTCACAAAATTGGCTTTCATTTGCCAATTTTTGCCAAGCTTTGTTATTTATGCATATACATATACTGAATAATAATTTATTAATTAAAATAATACTTTTTCATATTAATATATTGTATTATGTATTGTATTATTCAGTGCTCCACTGTAATTTATCAAAATTCAGTCAATATCCCAAATTCAATCGAGCAATTCAATCGAATCTGTCTGGAACAGTGAAAGACAGAAGTTAAACTGTGTACAAGTGTTAAAATAAAATGCAAACAATGATGATATCTTTGTAAGTGAAACGTTTAACACTTGATATCTATCGCCATTAAAGGACGTATGCTGCATTGAGAGCAATTTGTGTTACACGCCGCGTAACGTAATACACTCATCGTAGTAAACTTCTCGTCTTTCACACATCGTAATTGCACGGCTACAACACTAGCACCGACAGATACCTTCAAAACATCTCCACCCTACGGCAAATGCGCGAAAGCAAACATTTTAGTGGGCACACCCCTCCCCAGCTGCCTGTTAAACACGATACGATTATCGCCAATGCTCTTTTCGTGAACGCGCCGAACTCCGCTCCTTATCATGTCGCCGTGTTTTGTTTGGCTCCTGTTCTCCTGGTGAACGCCACCATCCTGCAAACAGGCGCAGGGTGTTCGCCTCGATCGGCTTTTTCCCTCTCTGTTTGCCGAGCGATGATTTACACGTTTACAGCACAAAGGAGAACAAAGCGAAAGAAATTGATAAAACGCGCGCCTCGGCTCGTCCTGTAATTCCGTGTTCGCGAGTCAAAAGCAGTCGGAAGAGTTTAGTGCACCCTCAAGACCGATTCGCGCGCCGAGTGCAAGCCCCGTGATTATTTACGACACGCCACGCCGAAACCCTTCCATCGCTATTTCGAGTCCTATTTCTACAGGCCTTTTTGTCATCGGCATTACACGACACGCACCGTCGCCAAACAGCTATAAAAATCTTATCACTAAGAGTCGCGAAATTCTAACGATGATGTTTATTCGTCTGCATTAATTCTTGTTTCGGATATAGGCAATCTAATCGTGTCATCTGTATTTATAGCATTTCAAAGATAAATATTTAATGTTCGATGTGAAGATCTGCGCCGACACGGCGACGCCTAGTGGCTGCTCACAATCGGTCTGTACAATTTCGCTACGGACTTTCCCATTAGATTCGGCTGCGGTTTGATGTGCTTCACAGTCCTCGATTTTCCATTTAGCATCATCTTCAATCGAATAGTTCTTTGAGCGTGTTTATTTGAAAAGCGCTTTAATCCCGACGAGAGCGCGAATCTGCTACACTGAAAATCGCTAAAATGTTTGTCTTACGACGAAACAAGTGCCACTCACGTCGAATTTGAAAGCCATTGCGACTGATGGACCGAGTCCTAATTGTTGTAAACATACTTTGCTGACGTAAATATTTACTTGCTAATTTTATCTCAACAAGTCCTATTTTTTTCCCCTGGATTTTTACATTTTAGTCAGGGATTTGGAAAACACGAAAGTTTTTGAAACTCGTTTTTCGGTATTTAGAAACTGAATACCGTTGTTCCGATTTCGGTTATAAGCAAACCAAAAAATCCTTGTATTCTGTTATTTTCATATAGCAAACACATTTTATAAGAAAAATCTTTATACATTAGAAAATGACTTTTTAAATTTACCATTATTTTTATTACAATTACTTACAATTGGAATCTCTGTGATCAATGTTCCGATATGATCCCAGCAGCAAAAAACATATAACTTGAGTATAAAAATTAATGTTTGCAAAGTATAATTGTAAATGTGTTCGTTCAGTCTAGACCTTATTATTCAATTGAATTGGAAAAGTTTGCGAGGATTTGCCTTGGTATTGTCTAGGTTTTTGTGGCGCTCTAGCGATTTGTATTGCTCGTTTTTGGCCGTTGTCGATGCGTTCGTTGAGTTCGCTTAAGTATGATAGAAGGACTCACAAAGGGAGATGCGAAGCGCGACGTTGTCGTCGCGACGTTAGAGTGGAATTCAAACTTGGAAATGCGTCCATCGAGTGATGCTAAATGTGTTGCTATCCAAAGAAAACGTGAAGCAATGGTAAAGAATTTCTCTGCGAGTGATTTTAGTTATTTAGTTCTTTAGCGCTTCAGGAATACTGTGTGAGCCTTTTTCTTACAAATTGCCATTCCTATTGATCTATTTTTAAAGAATGTTTCTCTTAATGAATTATTGAAACCTTTCTAATAAAGATATTTTTAAATTTTAATCATATTCAGGGTTGTTTAATATATTTAAAATTATAGACCGATTGTCAACTGCCAACTATACTAAAAGTAAAACATAATCAAATCAATCAACGAAACCGTACCCTAAAAACTATTACTTATCGAGACCGCAGTCATTCAAAATTAGCAGTGGAAAATTGAAATTTTCAGCCCCAAAACAAATGAATGCCATGTACTTCCTGCACCAAACAAATGTACAATCAACGAAACATGGAATGTCATTATTTGCGCACGGCGAAAATATCGCGTCGTCAATGGCGTGTCATGCGTGGGGACGTATTCATTTCGCATGCCAATGACTATCAATAAAAGCGTTTTCTAACAACGCAGATGATGTTTTCCCTGCCAGGGGTGCTCCCATTTTCGTTTCGTTTTCGCCACGCACCGCCAAACACTAACAATTCCATAGCACCAATTCGAAAGCACATGTTGCGATGAAGCATGCCGAAAGTGCCGAATTACAGCGCATCGCAATAGGCATTCGAAAATATACGTCTCTCACAAAGGCGACCTGCGAACGACCAGCGACCAGGTTGTCGATGCGCATCAATTAAATCCTAAATCCCGCGAGTGTAATCCGCAATTATCATGAGAAATTTGCCCCCACGTGCAGGGCGAAGAATATATAATACATTCGGACAAATTCGCCAACACCCTGCAGAACAAGCAAACAACCAGTTCGAGCATAAATAATTACGATTTAATTATGTTTTGCAGTGTTGTCGTTTGTGGTACTCTAAATTGACAAACGAATAGGCCATAGGGGAATTTCGGCCATGTACTTTCAAAGTTACGATAACGATAATTATTTAGTCGGAATGTTTGCTTAGCATTAAAATGTATAATATCCCTTTTATGATTTGTATATTAATGTTAAAATCGGCATAGTTTATGTATAAAATAAAAATTAATGATTACGGTTATAATTACATAAAATTACAATATTAACCATATATTTTATTAGCTATATGTATACTTCTGTTAATACGTTCGATTAAACCAACATAGCAATTCATATTTTTATTTCCAAAAATAACCATTGGATATTTATTAACATTGAAAATATTTAAACTAGTAGTAATACATAACCTTTATTGGCATACTCGTGCCCCTACAATCCCACAATAATTTAAACTATATATCTTTAAACTTTAAAGATGAACGTATATTCTGATAAATATGATGAAATAATATTTTATGAAATATCATTCGAATTGTGTTTCGTTAGTTTTCTAGACTGTAAATGCGCATAATTTACATGCAATTTGGTATATAACTCAAAGCCAAATACGCATGTTGGCAATTACGATTTCCGTTTAATTAATCGTCGGCTTTTTAGCAGCGTGTTTGTTTGCGAGGCGTTCAACACTGAAATGCTGGCTGGCAATTGTGAGAAACTTTGCCCCGGCCAACACGCTCGCTGGCACTGTGCGAATACACGCGCGACTTGCGAAAATGCAAAAACATTAATTAATGTTTGCAGATATTTATCCGAAGCACGCATACGACACGATGCGTTGTCGCAGCGGCACTATCGTCAAACATTGGTATTTTCGTGCTAGATGCTGGTGCACCCTCACTCGCGTATTCGATATCATAATTTATAAACGTAACGATATATCATCAGCGAAATTATTTGCAAGCGCGTGCATCTGTGCCAAAAAAGTTGCGTAAATGCGTTTGCCGAGAGGTATTTACATTGTGCCCAGCCGCTGGGGAGAAATCAGCATATCAACTGTGTTACAGCAAACAACAACACGCGACGGAATTAAATTTATGCGCCGTTTTTAATTGGCATTAATCAATTTATTTGTAAATTCGCGCAAATTGGATGCGCTGCTGGAATTTCCATAACTGCGTTTAATTAGCACGAGAGCGCGGGTCCGCCGCCGGTGGCGGTGGGCGAGTTGCGTGATGTATTGTCGAGTTTAATTTCCGCGTTTGCGTTAGCGACTGGCTCGTCTTTTTTGTGTTATTGTGTGTCATGATCACAGGGAAATTAATTGAGAAAATTACGTGCGTGATGTGCGTGAATTGCTTAAACACGTATTCGTCATTTGTTTCGGATTTATGTACCTCAATGGTAATCCAGATTGTTAATTTAGCCTTATAATAACAAGAACCTATTTTATATAAATTATGTTTACTACAAGTACTCATTTAATCCTAACTAATCCAAGTCATAAAATTGGATTATACATAGTTCCAAGTAAAAATAACTAACATTTGCAATACCTTCAGAATCCAACCAGGCAACAATTCTGACAATTATTCTATTCTTCAAAATACTGCACGTTTTTACTTTAGAAACTTGGATCTATTACGCAAGAAATTTCTTTAAAATCAAAAAAAAACCCAAGGAAACCCCAAATCCAATCTGAGGTGGATTTGGGGTTTCCTTGAGTTTTTTTTGGAAATTTCATGGTTTTGTAACATGAAATACCAACTACGAGTGTTGCTGGTCCTCGCTTTTCCTTTCGGAGGCACCTGTAATTTCGTTTTACCAGTTACGTCCCCAGTTTCTTTCTTATAGAGGTTATCATCTAATTGTGGTTCGCATTTTGGGTTATATGATTTCCAGTAAGTGCTTTAAAATGGTGACTTCCTACTCCAGGGACTTGAAGAAGTTGCTTCGCAATATAGTTGACTACCGTTAATCCAAAGTTGATAGAATATTCTACGTAATTACTTTAGCCAAACACACAACTACTTTGGGCATTCTTCCAAGCTTATCAAAAATGAAATGCAAGAAATGAACAAACGCACCTTTGTAATCGCCTTCAAATATAAACAAATATAAAACAAGCATAAAGTTGTATCAACCGAATTAGAACCAACCATCAAACCAAAATAAATATCTTCTTTAACTGTTAAAAGGAAATCCATCGATTGATCTAGGGTCCTTGTAACTAACCTTTATCCCGAAAAGTAGAATTTTTCGACATCATTAATCCTGACTAAACATTTATCTATCCCACACGGGAGCCGCCGTCGACGATTCGATAAAATAAACCAACATAACGAAAAATATACAAAAGGGCGCAAAATAAACCGACGCTATTCCACAAAGTACCATTTGTTTAGCATATTTGGAAATCGTGACAACATGCCAACGGCGATCGCCATTTTCCTCCTGCCACCGTTCCGATATGAGTGCGGTTGTCGAGCGTAATGCATGCAATGACAACGCATGGCAATTCGCAAGCGTCTAGACAGATGATTTGCCGACGTGTAATATGTTTAGCATGCATAAAAATTCCACATCGTATTGTCCCACACCCGGCTTGAAATCTCCCAGCCGGTGATACTTTGAGAGTGGTATTGTAATTTTAGCCAACCCTTGGAAGTTCCACCTCAAATAGACACTATACGTTCTTGGAATTCTTATTACAAAAATATTACGAGGTCACATATGGAATTACTCTATGTTTAAAACATGCAAATTTATTATATAACCTACATGGAGGTATGTTTGATATGTATACATTTAAAGAGGAAATTACATTTGGTTCCCACGCGTAAGATTCTCCCGTTCGTTAAACGTTAAATATAACCCGTTAAAGGTTAGCCAAATTGAAAAGGGTAGCGCAGAAGAAAATTATTGAAATTTCGTGGCCAGGCGCTCGGATGTGTGTGGCCATCATTTCACTCTGTCGACTGAAGGGGGTTTAAAGCGAGTCGGTGCTAGACCGAAGTGGGTGGCAAGTCGGATGACTCGGGTGGTTTTGTCGAAAAGGCTCGCTTCACCACCATGAAAACGTGCCACCGGTTAGCCGGCTAACGAGTAATGAGAGGCGGCTGTGGCGAGAAACGAATATATATATCTGGACGTAACAGGTAAACAGGAAAATTGCTGACGAGGGTGCGGATGAATACCCCAAAATGCGGGAACGCCGACGGAGGCATTTAAATCATATATTCGTTTTCGTTGCCATTGCGCTTGGGGTAAAACTCGCAAATTATGTCGAATGGACAGATATAGCACGACTTCCCACTTCCCAGTACGACCCAGTACTACCTTGTTACTACCCCCCATCCCCGTGGACTGGGCGCCACAAAACGTCAACAAAAAGCCGTGAAAGCAATCAACGAGCAACCGGTACGTTGAGAAACCACCAGAGTAATGCGATGCAGTTTCGCTCTTGGAACGTTGCTCAGAGGTATGTGTAGTATGGCGGTCTGGGGCTCGATGATCCCGGAGATGAAAAGAGCATTATAAAGTTTCCACTTTGAGGTATAGTTTCAAACAGTCGCGAAATACGCTTTGTGCTCAAGTTGGCGAAGACTTTCGACGGCCTCCAGCCGAGAGATGGCGAAACGAATCGAAGACGCCTATAAATATAAAATGCGTACCAAGTTTTCGCGATGGTGGCGAGTTTGCAAAGTTGAATTTATACCCCACGTATTTTCGCCCATATATCTACATCCTCGATTTGCACAAAGTTGGGAAAAACTATGACTTTTCCGCGAAAATATCGTTAATTTGAATATATTTCAAGCTTCCGTATTAGGATTTAATTATTCATCTCCCACAGAACTTGGATCGCAGGGAAGTGTTTGTAAGAGTACAGGGAATAGATGATGTTTTATATGCAGTTGATTATTGATCCTATTGTTTTGCTGGTAAATCCGGTAAATTAACTTTTCCAGATGACATCTGAAACCCCATGATTTGCTCTATTCCATGACATTTCAGAGCTTTAGATGTGCGCGAAGATGGATTATGTGTTTGAGAATGTCCCTCAGATTGGTAACATCATGATGCATTTGGTATCAAATAGGCATGGGAACTGACCGAACAATCTGACAATAGTTCCTGCAAATCTTCTGCGAATAGGTGATGTCCTATATAAAATTTATTCCAATCTTATCGATTTTATTCTGTTTTTTTAAGTTGGTCAGGGACATTGACAGCTGCACCGGGCCGTTGGGGTTTCCGGTAACCTGTCTCTGATACCAACGTTGCCAGGGGAAGGCTCCTTAAAACACTTGAATATTCAACGATATTTCTGAGCTTTAGATGTTCCCAAAGATGGACTATGTGTTTGAGATTAGAAACTCTTTCTGACAACTATCGTCGGAGGATGGATGCTTGTCTTGCGAAATATCCATTTCGAGTTTTTAACTTAAATTGTAAGAGTCCTCACAGCGCAGTAATTTTATAAAATTGAAGGTTACACAATATTCTTCAATCAAGGTTAATATGCAGCTTATATAACATTCCTTCCTTTATTTCGTTTTCAAATTTATTTCGAATATAAATATATCATTGGAACCAAATATTTTCAATGTTCAAAATTTTACTTCACAAAAATATTCGTATTCCTTCGCATGTAAGACATTTCGATTGTTATCTTAATAAACACAGATGTTCAATATAGCTTCGATTTTTTTATTATCTTCCGTTGCCTGCGTTTCCTTACAAGCTGCCTTTGGGATGTCTACTCGGAAAATGCCTTCTCTTCGGCCCCATTTTCATCTTAGGATATCTGCCCTCGGAATCTCCAAGCCAAGCCTAATACGTTTCGGTCTATAGAGTCGTTTGCTATCCACCCAAGATCGAACAGCGCACACATTGCGAATTTCCCAAAAATCTCGAGATCCCGGGAACTGTGTGACACTCACTGTTCCCTAGATCTTGAGATCTTGGGAACTGCTGAACAAGACGAGGTGGCCTATACCAGAGTCTTTGGAGTATGTGTCTAGTGCATTCAAACCGAGTAGAAAGTGAATGAAGGAGAGGAAAAAGGTTGGTCTATTATTTTCAATTAACTTTTGCTTTTTTTGGTGACCGCGGCATGTGCTACACGACTGCTGGGACGAATCTCATGACTGAAATAATATTATTGTAGAACGAGATGCGTCCTGTCTTGAAAATGCGTCCCTTGTTTGCTTAGCGATCGGGGTTATCGTGGAACGATAGAAGACAAATGCGCGCGTGGTATATGGGTAAATATTTGATTCGGAATCGTACCGCAATGCTCACAATTGAAAGGATTGCCTAAGTTTAACTTGGAATCAGAATATCCCAATAGGACTACACTTAACGAAAATGTTACCATCAGTTGTTTTTATATAATTAAATAACAATATAGGAAACTTTATTGGATGTTAAAGGTTACCGGATACTTTCAGATTTTAAAAACACGTTTACCGTGAGAGAAACATACTAAGCGATTAAATCGTAAGCAAAAAACCGTGCACTGCAAGAAAATAACCCTATTAAAAGTTAGTAACTCAGGTGTTTTGATATTACTCCCCATTAAAAAAGGTAGTCCAGGCACTTCCGTTCTGTATTCCTAGTTAGCTCCTGACTCACCCGAGAGTTAATTCATGCATAATTGATAACAGTTGCGGACTTGTTTCGCCCCGATTTAGTTGGACTGCCGCCTGCAAAACGGGTTTTGACCAATCCGGAGTCGAATTACAGCGTGTTGTGCAATGTGCGAATCTTTCTGATAGCCACGTGGAATATGCATGAAATTAGCGCATAATTCAATTAGGTCATAGTAGAGGGAAATAAAACAAGCGCCTTTGGCTGGCACATGTTAGCAAAGGGAGCCACTCAATTACGTCGCTGTGAATGGCGGACGGGCAAGTGAGTTAATTTGTCAAACATACGGTGTACGGGACACATGTGGACCTGTCCACTGGTTCGAAGCATCGAAGCCTCTTTCATATCGATAGAATTTGCGACCGCTTTGTTTAGTGCCACGCTACTATTATGACATTTTGCAACCGGTATTGTGGAAGCCTGAGTTTGCTGGGTGGAAGCAAGAGCACGCAGTTTTACTTCTAGGACGTAACAAAGTTATCGTAATAATTCCGTTTTAACTATGGGCATTTGCGACGTCTACGTTTGACTATGTACTGATTATCAACTAACAAACTGCCAATATAATGACGTTGGAAGCCAGTGAAGTTGAAGTTGTTGGTGCTTTTGTTGCAAAACTCGCCATAAAGGATCAGGATTATCGGAGGGGAACTAAACTGGAGCGATAAAAAAATCCGATTAGACGTTGATGGTATAGTAGTTAAAAGAACTGCAAAAGAGGGTCTCATCAGAACTTTACAGACGTATATTGCTTCTCTTCCCACCTAAAGACCATTACTGACCATGACTGACCCCCTGAGCAATTATTGAATATGGGACCTTCTGGAAATAGAGGGGGGTGCTCCTTGAGTCTGGACACGAGGTATCACCATTGGGACAATACCTCTTAAAACACTGATAAGGAATTCATTCATCTTCTGTTACCCGCCTAGTCGCTGTAGGCATTTGGACTGTCTTTCTTTCAGAATTCCAAGGCATATGATTTCCCATTGGGTAGGTTGCTAGCCTTATCCATGATGAAGAAGACTTCTACAACGACCAATACTCACAATAGTGGTGGCCGGAGGGAGTAGAGATGACCTCAACCGGGATTTGCCCTCTTCGTGGTAAGCAGCGACCTTATCAACTTGGTTACTACTTACGGAATTTCTAACGAGAAAGAAAACAGGGATGGTGGCAAACAAACGGTTATAAAAAGATAGGGCGGGCGCAGCTTTCTTTTATAAACTAGAAGGAAAGATAATAAAAGATTAGATTTATAATCAGGGATATCATCATTAACAAAGCGTTATAAACTCAATGCGTTTCGCTCTCTGGGATGAATTGTTCGAGCGTCGTGTTGTGGAACTCGTTAGCCTCTTGCCGCCGCTGATTGCGGCGGGGAAATGCGGCCATGGAGGGGAAGTTAGTTGGAGATAGCGGGAGAGTAGGCGGTAGGAAAATCAAGCAAAAGAGCGGCGGCGAAGCACATCGACAATGATTTATACATCGTCATAAATCATTAATAAAGGATCATGTAGTCAAGTTTAATTGCGGGGGTGCGCGGTGTGCCCGCTACCGCCCCCGCGAGGCTCTCGCTGTTGCGCCAGCCGACGCCTAATGATGTATCCGACTGCAGAAGTGTGGCGGCGGCGGCTGACGCCGGATTTATTATTGTTCTTTTTGTTTCCTCCGCGTAGCAAAACTATGCGCTATGCGATGTTGGTTCGAACGGTTTGCAGTGCGATACATTTTTCTATCTGTCTATCGCTGTATCTTTAATTATCCGGAAAAGTAATTGGTAACCATTTTTTTAGGGCAAGCAGCATTCACGGGTGACCGACTGGCAAAGCTCGTGCTTTTCAGAAATGCAATTAATCTGCGTTGAGATAGATGGCAGCAGTTGGAAAAAATATCTACACAGTGCTATGTCACCGACCTAACCCAGTTTTTCTATTCAAGTCATGCAGTGCAGCTGAGACCACTCCTAAATATATTTTTTCCTCATTTGACTGCACACAATTTCTTCATCACGTTAATTTAAAAGATATTCGTGTTGAGAATACATATTAACTTTGTTTTTACATTTGATAGCCAAAAATGTTATAAATTTACGCGAAAGGTGGCAGTTGTGAACCTAAAAACTATTTACAGTCTTGCGTCGTTGACCTAACCAACTTTTTAGACTCAAGTACAAATTAAACACCAAAATAGCAACTGGAAACCAATGCCGGCGGACACGGAACATGAAGTTTAACTTTTGTAATGAATTGTAAGCAAGATAAATCTTATTCCTGCATAATGCTGTTTGCGAAAAATCAAATATTCTGTAAACATAAAAACATAAAGGATTCTAATTGAATCCCCTGTTGCGTCGGGCTTTTGATTATTAAATCATTTCAGCGCTGGGACCGGGATGGCCGTTGAGGGCGGCGGTTTAGCGTGGAAGACGCAAATTATTAAAATATTCATTCAGTTGGCGAGCGCGTGGAATAACAGCCGATAACTGCCGAACGGAAACAGCGCTCGGCGTTGGGGGGTGGCATAAAAAAGAGAGAAAAAAGGTGCGTAAAAAGGCGGCTTGCGGCGCGAACTTCGCCCGCTGGAAAAACGCCGTTAAAAAAGGCAAGAAAAATTCGCATATTTCGGCGAGTAATGCGTGAATGTCGAGCGCGTTGGCATGCGGCATATAGAGCGCCGGATGAAGGCGCCAGCTAATAATTTACGCATCGCCGTCGCGATACAGTGAGTGGTTGGGCTGTTGGAGGCGGCGATACAAGAACGGCAGGGTGACGACAGGACGATATCTGCCGCCCGAGCTGGTGATACACGCGAAAGGTATGCACGAGCAATGAATATATTATGAACAGGTTTTGGGGGAACCTCAGTCCATGCGACCAGATTTATATCGCATTTTTCTTTCTCGGTGTTGCTGAAAGGGAATTTTTGACGCATACACACCAAAACATTTTAATACTAAAATGTTTGGGTTTCCACACGTGAGGGATTAATATTGTAGTTACAACTTCAAAGGTTTTAATTTGTATATTGTAATTTTTATAATGCTTTATATTTAAAGCCAAAAAAAAAGCCAAAAATAAATATTTAGCTATAAATATATAGTTAGATAGTTAAAAATAGTTAATTGATTTTTGCATGATTTTTACTTCTAGGAATAAGGGAAATATATATCTTTAACGATACATAACATGACTTTCTAAACAAATAATGGACAAAATGTTATCCAAGTTAGTGTTAAATTTCATTTTTAATCGATCCGTATATGATCTATCGGTGTTCGATCCTGTGTTTTAGGAAGAAGGAAAATATAATTAAAACTGAAGTCTTCAAGGAAAGTCATTACTAATCAAGTTTCTGATATAATTTCAATAATTTTTCAATGCAATTGGTCATATCAGAGACTAATATTATTGATAAGAAGATGAATACATCTTACTCCCTATCCTCCTGGAATCTAAAGACATCGTAATAAAAATTTGAAAATCAAAAACGAACCCAACGCCAAATTGATTTACTTAAGATATAAGCTCAACTCGTTCAGTGAATAATACTATGACAATAACGAAATTTACGTTCCTTGAATACAACGCAAAGCTTCAAAGATGGTATTGCCATTGCCAATGGTTCGATCTGCTTCGTTATTCGCTTATTGTATGCACCTATAAAACGACTCTTTCCACGCGCTTCGGAGCTTTGGTCGGCAGCTTTCAGCTCTGGAAGATTAGCCTCGGTTTTTGCTCGCTTTATTGCTGGCCTCGAAGATTCCCGGCAACAATTTCGCTCTCTGCTCCGTTAGAGCAAAATTGCCAACGCAAAAAGCGGCCCAGCGTACGCCAACCACCACTACCCCTCACACCTCCGTCACACAAACTCCCACGTCACCAGAGTGCCATCCAGTGATGGTGCTATAATCGTGAAAGCTCGGGGAAAAGCTGCTGGGCGATGTTGCGAATATTAGTGCTTTTCGATATTCCGCGCATTTGAATTGCAGATGGTGTCGTTGCGCGCAAGTTCTTTTGGTTTTGCTGTTGTCGATGGTGGTTTTCCTTTTTGGACGTATTTGCCGGCGAAAGGTGGGTGGGTGTGTATGTGTCGGCGAAAAATGCTGGCGCGTACAACACCATCGTGCAATTTTCTGCATGTAAATTTGCGAAATCCATATTTAGGCGGCGCGCGGCGGTCGTGCACGAATCGGGCCATTTTCGAAGAAAATGGAAAAGCGGCTGAAATCTCCCTTGTTGGGATTCGATTGCCGAGTCCATCTCGGCAATCCTGTTAGTGGCGATACAATATTTGCGATTTTGCATGAACATGGGAAGCTTTTTTTTTTCAAACTTTAACCACCATAAAACTCTTGATGCTAGAAAGATATTCAAACAAATCGTCAGAAAATCATCCAATATACATCTAAGAGATATTCCGGTTTTTCTTCCGGATATTCCAAATTCTCGCAATTGTTTTACAAAAATATAAAATTGTACAAATATGACATATTCCTAATAGCCGCCGACGTTTAGCATAATTGTTCGGTTTGATTTATTGGCGTTAGGATGTTAGGATGTCATAGTTTGACACCTGACGTTTGAGTAATGATAAGCCATCACTCGTTGCACGTTGTACACCCACCTTTGCACTGATCACGACCGAGACTCATATTTCACCGATTATGTTACTGAGGATATACATTTGTGACTTTGAATGAAACTTATAAACAATTAAGGACAATGTTTCAACATTAAAACAAAATTAACGTAAATATTTAATGTTTTAGGTTTGTTGAATGGGGCAGTATATTTGAAATGCTGGCGTAAGTGGATTTTGAACTAAATTTTTGTGGACCATCACGCAAACACTCGTTCTGATGCGTGCTGTGTTTCGTCGCATTTTCGGTTTTCCACTTTCAGCATGAATCTCGCCATTTTGGCAACATTGTCCACAACTGCCATCATTCCTAAGTACATATTACCACGCGCAATTCAAACATCTCTGGAATAGATACGTGCTTGCTTAAATACATTTTCATATGTTTGATCTACGGACCGATTCGAATAACAACCAAAAACAAGACTTCTAAAATTATCTTTCATTTAAGGAGATTTACGTTAAACTAAAATTAAGAGTTGTTGGCTTCTACGAAACAAGATATAAAATATTTATTTTTTCTATAAAGTTAATAACCTTCGCTTAAGGGGTACTATATACTTAATAAGGTAATTTTTGTGAATTTTCCTATTCTATGAATTGTACAAAAACCAAAAATTAACAATAGCAATAAAACTAAAAATCTATACATATAGGTTTGGAGAAAGTTTTAGTACCGATTTGATTGCTTTTAGAAAAACGCGTTTGTAGATTTTAAAATTAAATCAATTATATCAATACATATCTATTTAGGTTATAACTTTGTTATTTCCTGAAAATTTCATTCGAATCTTGAGATATTTTTATTAACAAACTTTAAGGAAATTAAAAACTTTGACCATCTGGGCAGCCTAGTGGTAGTATCTCCGTTTACCACGTTGGAGTGTGGGGTTCGATTCTCCGAGGTGGACAATCCACCGGGTGAATATTATTCACCCACAACTTACCACAAACACTTACAGTACTAAAACATTCAACACCCAACATTCTACCCTCAACATTCAACACTCAACGCACAACTTCTACTACACAACAACTACTACACAACAAAATAACACAAATTGTAAACTTACAAATATATATGTACAAACACGGCGGAAAAACTTGATAGCCATTAAAATACATACATTTTTTTTAAACTTGAACAGCTATATTTTCCCTTAATTGTTTTTATTATCATCTTGCAGCCTTATTAAGTAAATTAAGCCCGCAAGATTCAATTTGGATTGCACGTTTCTCATTACATTGATTAAATTTAAATTTACCTAGTGAAATCCCCGGTATTTGAAATTGTTCATCGTTTGGCAATTTCTGATGTATTTTATCAACCGAAATATACGAGTAAATTGATATCAAATTGCGAATGCATTAGCCCCTCGAAATGTAGCGTGCGAATCGGTTGCGTTTTACGCGCACTCCGAATAAATTAAATTAAACAAGACCAAAGCGAGTATGTTCATGTGGAATTAAATCGAAATGGGTTTCGCTAACAGATATTTCCCATAGCGACACAATAAAATTCATCACGAATTCAATCGACGCACAATGCGTCGCGCACTTCCGCGCTCTTCTTCTTCGCAAAGCGTATATAGCCTAAATCAGTGTGGCGCGGTTAATGGAATGGTGGGGGCGGCGATGGCGCCACATGTAACCGAGACGCACGCCACAAACCCGATTTTTATCGGTATTTTAACAGGAATTCTAATTTCGCACTATTTACCATACACACAATTCGCAGCGTTGCTGGGCGGTATTGTACACATCCTATACGAGACATGGCGGAGTAATAAATGATGGATTTAGGAGTTGAATTTATTTGCCAATAGACGTGACATGGTGAATGTTGCACGAAGGCATTGTGCGGCGTGTGGAATTCGATTTATTGCCGGCATCGCCGATTGAATGCAGCGTTTTGTTGTCTGCATTATTACCGATTATTGGCGTGTGGAGTTTTCGGCGATATACAACGTAATATATTGTGATTACATTCGTTTATATGTTTGAGAAAAAGATTATTTTTTATAAATCACCTAATTTTAGCTATAATTTGGAAGAGTTCTACCTTAATTACTCGTAATTTATTAAATATATAGCCATGAAATTTACAAATTAATTTATTTCTTCGATAAGTCTCTCCGAATTGGAAAAAGAAACTTTGAGTAAACCACACTAAAACCGAATTTGAAATCGTGCGCACAGCCTTGGCAAAAATATCCATTTCACTTAAACGCATTTTATTTACTCAGCCAACAGCGACCGTCGATGAAATCCCGGGGATGTGCTGCGCACTTTCGGTGGCGACCGCGAAGTGCGCAAACCCGTAAAGTTTTTACCCGACGTGTGAGTTCGGCGGGCGCACTTTAATCTTTACGAACCGCGGGCGCCTGGTTTACCTCTCCACCAGGACGCAGAGCCCGGTGGAGTTGCGGCGCAGTTCTTCAACGAACTGCTGCAAAAGCGCGCACCCTTCACCACTTGTGCGATTTCCGTGGAAAAGCGCACAGGAGTGGGTGTCGTCTGATGCGCGCATACCTCAACTGAATTTAATAGTGTGCCTTCCACAATAAACCATCCCCTAGAAAATCCTCCGCAGGAGAGCACTCTACACGCGCAAACTCTAAAACCTGGAATAAAATTCCACATGTGATTGCAACGTACTCTCTGCGAGAATTCTGCAAAATAAGTAATAATCTTGTGGTAAAATACAAAACGCTCATATAAATTTTTAGTGTTATTAATTTTTCATCTGTTACTTCAATTTAGATAATATAATGTTACTACAGGTAATTCCTTTGAAATAATTCATGTATCAATTCCTATTTATGTTAAGATTTGATTGTATCAATTATATTTCGATAGAATTCTTTTTTTAATTTTAGGTACCCAATCGAAAAACTATGAATATCTAATATATACTATGATTATCTGGGGAAGATTTTCTGGTTGTAATGGTTCTGATAATAAAGTTCGGTCTTAGAACTTCTACTCAAAATCAGTTCTGACTTTGATAACTTATTGGAATATTACTTTGAATACCGGAGAGAGATCTATTAGTTGCAAGTGGTCCCGGTTCGAAGGACCAATTTTTAGCATAGCCCTTCCTATGCTGGCTTTTGCCCAAAATTTGTTATCTTACTGTCAAGTTACTGACGCATTACTAGGAATTTCCGAACGGGGGAGATTTTTAGTTTTTAGTGATTCCGTTTCGCAGGACAAATTTTCAGTAAAGGTCAGACTTCGTAATTCAAATCAAAAGCAGTTCACTACCTACTTGCATTATCTATAAGTTTATTATAAAAATATGTGAGTTTACATAATTATGTTCAAAGTGAATAAACTACAAAACACGGATAAAATTAAATTCAACTTATCTCCTTTTTCGCCCTTTGGTGAAACCGCCGGTACATTTACGCCGGTATAAACGACTTCGACACGCAACGTTTTGCATCATAACACGTGCGAGCGAGCGTCAGCTTCTTTTTGTGGCATTAGGCCGATGCTGTTGCGGTTTTCTCGAGTTTGCGAAGCAAACGAAGTGAAAAGAGGGTGCGAAGTGCTTTACCTAATGTTCACCGGCGCCACCGCCAACAACACCGGCGAAAAACAACCTAGCCCGACTTCATGCAACCATAAGCTACACTAAATAACCGAAAAAATATGATAAAAAACGCGCCGATATAAATCACTACGCATGGAAAACTTTCACCCTCAAATATGCGTTGCATAATCATCGGCATAATCACTCGAAGTGAGCTTATTTTACTGCAGCATTAATTATTTAAAAAGCTTTTTGTCCTCGCTTTCATTGAAGGGGTCGAAAACCCTTCACGCCCGAAACTTTTAATACACGCGAAGTTTACAAGTTTCATTATGGATTAACCACTTCATCTATCACCCAAACCCACCCCGGCCGCTCGTAAAAAGTGTACAACAACGCATCATGCTGCAACGTAATTAAACTAATTGCGCAAAATACGATTCCAAAAACATTGTTGCATTAAAATTTAATCACGTAAATGGGCATTGCAGTAATACAGTGTTACAAAAAGCATTAATTCATAGCGGGTAATATTTTTCTTCAACCTAGCTATGAGTAGGCGGCAAATTATTTAATGAAGACAAATTGGAGAGAACCCGACTCATAGTTACGCGATTTATATCCCGTTTCCCGAGATAGTAAAAGCACTAAATACAAATTCGCTCTGGGAGGGAAAATACCAAGCAGTATTATTCGCATTTTGGTGCTCTTAATTTTTTAATTAAAAACGCCTCGACCGAAAGCTCTAAAACTTTCGTTGCAGGACGCATTTACGTTTTAGTGTCACTTCTGTAATAGACAAGCGCAGGATGTAAAGGCGTAAAACTGTGTCAACCGGTCTCTTTCGTTGCGTGGAAATGAAGACGACAACAAAAACAAGCGCAACGCTGAACGACGTAAAGTTCCATTAAATTTATAATCAACTCAAAGATTTAAAAACCGACGATGCTTCGTCTCATTTTTTTTTGTTCTTCTACGCGTGAAACTTTTCATGTGCGAACGTAATCAAGTTCGCAGACCACAGACGCAACATTGCTTTTTAACTGAAATTTAAAAAAATGCAAAGTTTAATTAAATATCTGACGATAACCAAACTAGACCCTTTAGAAAACAATCACCATGTTTAGTAAGATAATACTAGTGACCGGAATGAGATTGGGTTTGGGTATGTGAACTGTGCATGGACGAAGAAATTTGAAATGGAATATGATTTAGAATTGAAACTGCGACGAAGTATAGGTCTGGGAAAGTGGAGCGAAACAGGAATAAAAAACACGGAATATAAATAGAACTAAGGCAGGGAAATTGGAATAAGAATAGAACAAAAAAGATGAACAGAACTTACAAATTATAATAAAACTGGAAATTCGAATGTCAAGAATAAAAATGAAATCTTGTAATTTTAATTATCCTTCTTTCAGAATTTAAATATACTTATTTCTGAATATATCTTTGGCCTACTTGCCCATTTCTCAGCTTCAGAGCTTATTACTCAATTTGCATATGCGAACAAACTTTGGAAAGCAGCGGAATATGAATGTGATAATAAGATTGCGAAAGTTGTTGATGAAGGCGACAAATCATTTCAGGTTCAACGCGTGTGCTGGTGTTACGCGTCACTTGGCCGCTCCGATTACCAATTATAATCACCACCAGCACACATTGCTGCCCGGCTGAAAACCACCCTCGGACACCATGCCGTTCAACAAAACCAAAGCGAGGGCAAACTCCATACGTCAACTCTCGCCGATCGCGAAGCATCCAATTACGGAACGACCAAACAACTACGGTGTCCGCTGTCCTACACTCCGCCTCCGCACATGCTCAGTGCTGACAGAGTGCATCTTCAATATCGAGGATAATAGGACCACTTTGTGGCCTGAAGTCATGAGCTCCATGAGGGCACGGGTTTGCTTGTTGCGTGCTCGCACGTTTCGGAATTACCGATATTCCAATGATGCTTGATGATTTATTGCGCGTACACGTGCCCGCCTGTGCACTTTGCGATGCTTCAATGCACCACCCAATGCTAGCCACGAGCAATTTACGGCTGTAATTATTCGTTGAATCGGTGATATTTACCGAAATGTCAGTAGCATTTAATGTTAGACTACTAACGGAAAATTGATTGTTTGATTGTACACAGGAGTAATCTAATGAAACGTGTATGAAACAATCGTTTAATGGAAATTGCGTTCAAACGCGAAATTACGGAATATTTTCTCTATCAGTTCCCTTACCAAAAATGACAAATAATATTAATGCAGCAAATCTGCTTCTATTTGAGGCTTTTGCGAATGTGTTTGTATTGCAAAGAATCCCTTTGCAGAAGGATCTTCGCTGGATGCTATGTGGTGCTATTGTTTCCCTTTAGGCATGGTGGAATTGTTTGCTTTCGTTAGGGTTTGTGTGCGTTTGACGTTTGCGTACACAAATGTAAACTTTTTCGTTTGGCTTTTTCGTGCGTTATTTTCTGTGTGCAACTAGAGATCGGAGCTTTCGTTGATGTCGACGCGATGGCGATGTGGAAAGGCGTTCATGTGTCTGCTTTTTGTTTGGAATGGATGTTTGTGCGTTTATACGACTGAAGCAGCTGAAATAATCGGTCGCTTCTTGTTTTCAGTTTGTTTCAAGGTTTCTTTAAGCAATGCTTTCATATTTATGATGAGAAATTTTACAATGCTAGACTTAGAAGGAAATTTATTCCTAGTTATACCAAGTTATATTCAATTACTTCAGTTTAAACAAATATACCGTAAAATAAGACCTTGAATCAATGTAAGATATTCGGGCGGTAAGATATTCGACCGGTACGATATATCTATTTCTATATCAAAGGAATTCAATAACTCTGATAAAAATTAAGTCCTTATTTTAAACACTTTTAATTATAGCTAATGTCGACAATCCGTATTCTTTTTCCAGGAGTCTCCGGTTTAAAACACGTCGAATTATTAATCAACCCACGCGTAGTGAACAAAGGCGACTCGTCGACGCTTTCCTGCGTGTACGATCTGGAGGGTGCACAGCTGTACACGGTGAAATGGTATCGAGGACACCACGAATTCTACAGGTACACGCCAAGCGAACATCCAGCCACGAAAATCTTCGCCTTCAACGGCGCTCACGTCGATGTGAGTATCTTCTCACCACCACCTGTCTCAACACACCAATTTCACACCTCACACCCATCCAGACTGCATGTAGTTACAGTTCCTACTTCAGCTACCACCACAGAACGTCTGATAACATGCACGAGGATAATCAATTATTATCAAACTGGGGTGGTTGGGTGGCAAGCGCGACACGACCCAAGGACTAACAGTACTGCAAAGCGGATAACGGCAAAATAATTAATACTCGCGCCCGATGCCGATGTTTTGTTCATTACGCGTTTGCGGTGTTTATTTGTTTGCCCGCGAATTGTACCGTAATCGCGTAAACACGAATCCTGTGCGCTTTTGGTATTTGTTTTCACTCCATGCGCCCCAACGGCGAGGATTGGTTATTGTTGATAATTTAGTGGTTATTGTTCCAATATTATCATTGCGTTTAGTTAATTGTATCATAAATAATTGAACTTATTTTGATAATTACCTGGTTATGGTAGATGGTTGGATTTTGCAGTGATTCATAGTAGTCACTAAATTTTAATAAACTGATTGTCAGTTGTATTATTTGATATGAATATTATCTTATGGCCCTTATTAGTTACATAGTTTCGTAATAGAGGAGAGTTTGGTTCAATTAATAGAAACTCGTAAAACAAACAGTAATACGATTTAAACCGGAAAGACCTAAATTGTTACAAATTGTATTAAACGGTTGAACAAAAACACGAAATAAATTACCAACCGGAAACTTCGCAAATGTTTCGCAATGTCTCTGATAACCTCGTCGGTTACCAGTTCGCAGAGCCCTCTCATAATAAAGTAATTATCTAATGCAACTTGCAAACAACTTTCGAAAGCACGTTGCCTGCCTTTTGCCTCATGCCTCCTCTTTCTACGCCTGGCATAAATTAGAAATTACAAATTTAACTCGAATTACTCACGGGGCCAAACACCGAACGCCCAGAGATATAATATTCCCATTTATCATGAAATGCCTGCATATCTGAGAAATATCTAGTCGTGCGGATGGTGGCAGACACGTGTCCTCATCGTGTAGGTCTTTTTTGATTGGTGTCTTTGTTAGTTATAGCGTAGCAACGTAGGGTTTGCACTGCAAAAGACACTGCTTTCACAGTGGAGCTCAATTATTAAGATCATTATCAAAGCGTTGAAGAATGGGAGGTAAAGCCTGTTAAGATAATAAGACGCTGGCGAAGGGTATCTAGGACTTCGGCACCCTTCCTGCGTGTCGTTGCGCTTGACTGCTCACCCACCACTTCCACTGCTCACCCACCAGTTGTTACATTTAATCATCGAATTAGGTGTAATTAGGGAATTTCTTAATTACTTGATCATGATATAACGCGTATAAAGCCTTCGTGTAATCCAAGAAAAGCTGTATTTCACTTTATTCCAGTTGGCTACCAGTCTACGGCATCAAAAATTACATTTTACAAATTCCCTCTCAATTTAATGCTTTATTTTCGCGAGTCACACGAAACTGTCTCGTGGTTATATAATTAGGGTCTCCGTAACTTTATTGTAGCAGTCGCTGGTCTCAAAAAGGGTACTGAGAAAGTTTAGATTGAATTGTGAAAACATAACGAATTTTTAATGTCCTTAGGCAACGGCTTAATTTGGTTAGGTGTGGTTTTCCAGAAGGGTTTCGGGCTAAGACGAAAAGTTTGAATTTATTTCGCCGGGGCTTTTATATGGCCCAGACCTGGAGGGTTTTGCCGTAGCCGAGTTGGTGTGCATTACAATTTGCTGTTTGTAGACGCCGTTAAGCAAATAGTGCCGGAGCTGCTTTCATTGCTAATTACAGTTTGTGTGCAAATAACTGCGAGCGTTTTACTGCGCCATGCGCGTCCCTTGAGTGGCTCATAAGTTGCATTTTTGTTGTCTTCCAGTTGGAGGCGTCCGACGTACACCAGGTGGTGCTGAGGAAAGTGGGCTTCAACGTTTCGGGCAACTTTAGCTGCGAGGTGACCACCGAAGCGCCCTTCTCCACAGCTGTCGTCTCGAAGAACATGCTCGTTGTTGGTAATGACCCCCTTGAATTATTAGAACGGCCTGCTCACCCATTACGCAACCCCACCCCCTAGGTTGTGTAGTGTGTTCCTTCCGACCTCTTCATTCCACCTCGAATAGCGATTTCAAGTGGCCACTCGGAAGTCCATCCGATGTCCATTTAGCATTTACCAGATGCTCGGTGCTTGGAGTAGAGAAGTACTCGCATGCCCCGCATAACATCGAGGTGAAAAGGGAGTGTTTACCAATTGTGCTTTTAACTTAATTACCCGGCTGTGATTAGCAGGCGGTTCAAAGATACACTTGCTTGTGATGAATGCGTCCTGGGGTTTAGCGGGCTGGGCATGCAAGCGCTTGAGGATGATTAAGTTTGCGCCCGGAGTGGTGCACAATAAGTCAGTGACGTTTCCGATGGTAATGAAGACGGTTTTGTTCGCTCTTTGCAGTGTTGCCGCACGCGCCGCCGACCCTAATCACCGAGAAACCGTTCTACATGATCGGCGACGAGCTGCGCGCGAATTGCACGACGCTCCCGTCACGGCCAGCGGCAACGATTAAATATTTCATTAATAATATTGCTGTGAGTAGTTTTAATGTCATAAACATGTTTTACCATTGTTCTATATTCCCAACAAATTAAGAACAAAGTTATTTGAAAGTTCCTCGGTAGTTATTTTACTCTTTCTTTTTCTCTTTCTAATATACAACTATCGAGAAAAAAGTTGTCCACTTGATTTAAGATACTGCCCAGATTTGTATTACAGCCCAAGGTCATTCACGATCATTTCCCAACAATTTAATGGGGCCTGAATTATTTAAAATCAATAAAAATGCGTTACCGTCTTCTGTGTCCTTAACGTTCTAGGCCCAATAGTCTTGAAAAACACCCAGGACAAACTTGTTAAAACTTCTTTGTCTTTTCGTCTTTGTCTTCTGAAGGAACTTTCCTGTCCTCTATAGACCAAAATGTCCTGATAGTCTTACCCTGGTTTTCAAAATCATTTTGTGGATACGATGTAGGCAATTGTAAGGCATAAATCTGGTAGCCACAAGTAATTATGAACTATGCAAATTACAACGAAAAGATTAGGGTTACAATAAATTCCTGGAAGGTTTTCTAAATACATTGGTGTCTTAATCGCCAATAAAAGATGGTAAAATATGTGTTAACAAAGTTTTTTGCATGTTCTTAACATTGTATGGCTAAACTAAGAGGCAAATCTCCCAGAACGTTCCGTAAATCTATTTTCGTTCCCTATAGGTGTGCCAGACATGTGAAACAAAAAAGCATACGGTGCCCGATCGGGATCTACTATGGACGGAGCTGACCTTGGCGCTGCCCATCTTCCCTTCCCACTACGATAACAGCGGGCGGTTGATCCTCCGCTGCGAGGCGCAGATATTGGATCTGTACCACGAATCAGCAGAGATGCGGCTGGACAACGCCAAAGACCCGGTCCCAGAGCGAGGTAACTATGATTTACCTACTCCCGGGAGCAGGGAGAAAGTTTTCCGTGAACTTCCATCCCGGTCTCCCTTAAGTAAAACCACTTATGATGCTTTCCCGTAAGCGTCAAACGTTTACAATCCATAGGGATCCCTTTCTCTAAACCGCGACATTATGCAGTAAACCGAGGTATTCAAATTCTAATCATCAAAAGGGGAGAGAAAGTGTGTATAAACTAACAGGGTGTTTTAAACTAAATTTAGAACGTCAAAAGCAAAGTTTTAGAAATTCTATAGCAATTTTGTAATTTCTGTCCAAAAACATGATGTTTCTATTTTTAGTAACATTCCCGAATGCTGGTTCCACAACCCACTCATCGGTCCTCGGCAAGGACGCCATCCGACTCGGCATCTTCACCTACATCGTCCTAATCCTTAGGTAGAAAGGTGTCGTGTGTTATAAGAGACAAAAAGCAGTGTCAACTCGAAAATGCAACTGAAATCCTAAACAAACCCAACCCCAAAGAGCATAAAAATGTTTGTAATTACGTTGGATGTCTTATTATGTTATCCTAAAGACAAGATTAGCGAATTCTAAGTGTACGAATGTCGATCGTGACGATGAAGACGTACAATAATGGATAATGGAGGGATGGAACTAAATCAAAGGGTCAATCAATACACATTACCAATAAAATACTATGTAAAATATTAAAAACTAAAAATCCTCATTTTAAAAGCCATGTTATATGAGTAAAGCGCAATTTTAACCTAATATAAAGTTTACCGATGAATTCTGTTTCATGATGTGCATATTCAGTTTAGTTTCATTTTAGTTTTTACTTGTGTGTTTGCGTGATACACGTGTGAGAAATTTACATGATTATAACAATGTGAAAGATTCAAGACTGTTTTCATTTATCTTTTAAAAATGTATTATATGATATATATATTTGTGACGAAAAAATTGCTAAATATAACAAAAATTTTAGTCGCGTTAATGTATTTCGTGTGTTTCACTTATTTTCCCATTCCAGGTATTTGTAGAAAAAAAGTAAGTATATTTATACAATTGGTAATTCAATCTGCTACTGCTCTGCAGATTGGTAATGTTTGGATTTTTTGTTTGATTGAGCGACCATCGACTTCCGGGGTCATTAGCTAAATTCAGTGATTTTTTAATGTAATTAGATATATTAAAAACAAACACAATTGATTCGAGGAAAAATGAATTTGTTCTACATCCACCGGTATTAGAACGGGACCTTGCGGCTAGCAGTCATTGAACATACATTCGGCTCCACGATACGCCGGCTTTTATTGAAGAATATGTTAATCGATCTTCAGAGCAGTGAATGTTTGTAATTATGTAGTTTCTGTTGCCATTTAAATAAAAGTTTGGTAATTTTTTTTCAACAAGATTTTATAGTAGTGAGTTCAAGGCAGGTTTGTATTTCACTGAAACCTGAAAGGCCGGAAACGCATTCAATAAGTGCACTATTATCAATTTGTGTCTCATTTCCAGGCGATAAATGAAAGTTGGGTTTTCCTAAAATAAAGTTTTGTTGGGGTATCTTAAGGCCAGTTTGAATATCACTGAAACATGAAAGGTCGGATTCTACTATAGTTCAGGATGTTAATTTTTGGCTCATTAACCAATCTGAAGAACTGAATGTTATATCTAATTTTTGAAGGATGTGATCCTGTTCTCATATAAATGAACCATTGGTAATTTTCCTAAACAACACAATGTTCAGTGTACCGACTACTAGAATCCAACGTCCATTTATTATAGTTAAAATATATAAAATTATCATGTTGTAATGTAATTTTCTTGTTGGTATATTAATCCATAATTTAACCTCAGAAAAACCGTGTTTTCCTTCAGAAATAAATTAATACTGTAATAACCCACTTGCAGAAATTAATTTGTTTTCGTCGCATATTTGTTCTGCGCTGCACTAGCGCGCAACGAGACACGGTAATGATAAGTACACTCAGCGTTCCACATTCGTATGGCTCGGGAAATAAAGGGAATAAAAATGAAAATGAAAAAAATAGAGGTAGCACGAGTGGCATGAATTTATATGAAATTGCACCGATCCTCTCGATGTTTCAGAGTTTCATAGCGTAGTTATTCAAATGAAAAAAACTACTACATAACATAATTTAGGTTTTTTTCATCGCTCGTGTGCTTATATCTGTGTCTGGCTGTGTGTACGTTGCTGCTGCTCTGATGCGAAACGATTTCGACAAAGTTTTGCGCTTTGCTTTGTTTACGCAGCCGCTGCGAGCCGGGTTGCGAATCGGTGGGATTTATGATGTTGGCTGATTTGTGGTACGTCTGTCGAAAGATACTGCCATGCTGCCCGGTGAATGATAATATCCTTTTACTGCAACAGAAGTTGGAGTCTTTTTTGGTTGGAAATTCTTGCATAACTTTATTTATAAAATGTCATATTTCTAACAGAGTAAAACTAAAATAGAACAACACAGTTGGAATCGTAGCTAAGTGGATGTATAGCATATACATAAGTGGATGTATAGCATTACTTCAAGGACCTATCATTAGAATATTTGAAGATAACACTGTGTGTCAAATTGTGGCACTTGTGATTAGAAATATTCTATCAACTTATAAAGCACTATACCATGATTAAAAAAACTTACTAGATTCGTTTAAGGAAACTGCATTGATTAATGACAACTATGCCACCTATGCAAACCCAAGAAATTGTAGACCTATGATCGAGACCGCAGATAACTGTCCTGTTACCTGGCCGAACAATTACGCTTATGCAGGCCACACATGCGCGTTTGTGGGAAGTTTGCTATCACTTGTTTATGGGTGCGCTGAGACGCTGAGACTCGTCTGACAAACCCTATAATGACAGTAGCGATAGCAGGTTATTATTTATAATACGTAATTAACAGTATCAAAACCTCGTTCTAAGCTTTACCGTTCACAGAATATGATTGTGAATAACATGTTTTGAAATTCGGAGCTAATGCCACAATAGTTATGAAAAAATACCGATTATTTAAACCAAATATACTCAGATTTATACTACAAAGTTATGATATTCTATTTTTCAAATAACAGTTAACGTGGTCTTAAAATAAAACTAAAGGAGAACATTTATGAGGTCTTCCATATGTTAAAGACATTTATACCTCCTTACAGCGTATGTAATGTTCAAGAAAACAAAACGATAACAATTTCCTGGTCATAATTTTAAATTTCTGGATACTATTAAAGTCTAACACACCATTTTGCTTTTAAAAGTGGCGAAAAAATACATAATAAAAGGGATGTTCCCTGATTTAGATTTTGCACTGTTAAATTCTCTTAGAGAAAATAAATGTTTGCTCACATTATCTATTATAAGCGTTTACAACATATTGTAAAGGTAAATAATTGATAATCGCACTGCATTAAATTATGTACCAACCTAGATGTCCAGATCCTAATTCTTTGAATTCTTTTATTGTGGCAATAGTGGCATAAAAAGCTTTCGACAAAATGTAAGTATTTCCTCTACAATAGAGGCAATGTAATGCTTTTACATTGGCTATTGTATAGTACTTCAAACAATAACCCCAGGATCACGTAGTTAACATATTTAGTCCAAACATGTGGGAAATTTTGCAGCTGTTTTTAGACAAAGCGTTCGAATTTTGCAATTACGTGACACGCGCTTGTCAAGGTATTTTCGGCAAACCCTGCTGCATTAGAAGGTTAAACGCTCTAATGCTCTAATGCACATGCCTAACATCCCTCTCCAAAAACTAAAATGACCAACTTGCAGCACAGGTACTGGCTCACCCTGGTGAAAAATTACAACAACGTGGATAATAAATTTGCGGTTTTAATTTCGGAGGGTCGCCTGCGTACGGTCCGGCCCCAAAATGCACGCCGTGTCGGTATCATGTGTGGCGGCGTTCAGGGGAAGGCCGACAGCCGTCCGTGTTGTATTGGTGTCGGGGCCGGTGGCATGGGTGGTGTGCAAACTACGTGTGGCCGCCGCCAGCAACCACCAGCCGCGCTTCAACCCATCCGCTACCATTCCGACGTCTGTCGTGTTTCACTCGCCGCCCGCATTATGCGGTGGCGGCAGCGCGGCCGGTATAACAAATTCGATGGACGCACACCAGGCAGGCAAAAATTTGCTACCAGGTAAGCGCATAAACGTTGAATTACGGTTCAAGCGTGTTTATTATAAACCTCTAAGAGTCGAAAACTGGATGAAATTCCTCTAAAAACGAACTAGGTGAAAATTGTTAAAGTAAAACAGAATTAGTGCAAGAATATATTTCTCATAAGAATCTGTATGCACCGCGAATCGTTCGTACCCTGGGAGTGCTGACTCAGAAATGCCTTTGAGGTACAGAGCATATGCGAATATTGCACATTCGGTTGGCAGTGTACGGCGTACGATTCTGACTTTGAAAATATGCTCACATTGACACATTCACGATAATACTCATATAATTATCTTGCAATATTCCTTTTCTTCTCTTCACTGCATGAATTAGCCTGAAGTGAATAATGAATACTTGAAGCTAACCTCCTTCTTCTCACTCCTCTTTCTATCAGTTGGTTCTAGCCTGGCTTGGTTCACAAGCCTCACGCTCCAATTGTGAAAACTCTTAGATTGGAGTTACATATCCTCATAACACATTAAAATTGATTAATCCTAATTCGTATTAATTACTAATCATGAAGGTAACAAAAGTAATTAATAATAGATTTAGCTATACAATCAAAGCATTCCGAATAGATTTTGAATCGCAGATGTAATTAATATTCGTATTAATCAGATTAATCAAACTTCGTGATAGTAATACGTACACTAGCCGAATGCCTAATGTTGAGTCGCCGCACTGCCACCAACTGCCGATCATAGGTTGTGATAGGCAAACACGATATCATTGTCCGTTTTCCAGTGGTGGCGGTGCCGGCGGGTGTACGCCGAAAACGCAATCGTTAATGTGTTGATTTAATTATTCGAAACACTGCCGTCGCGTCGTCGAAGCTTGTTATAATATCACGCGTGTGAGGGGTGGTGGCGTGTTACCACCCCCATAGAGGAGCGCCGCGTTTACGATCACGTGTAGATTTGTGTTTATGCCACCATTTGCGTGCGAACAACTTCGTATGCCGTTAATTTTGGGGGAGGATTCGAGGGCGCTCCCCTTTTTACGCGCCCTTCGGCGATGATTACGCTGATTAGTTATTGTGTAGCTTATTATTTGATTAATGGCTGGCTAATCAGATAAATTAGAGGTTTGTATTACATGAACGTGCGAGGAAGGAAACTAAAAAATGTTAGTAGTTGATAAAGTTATAAGTGATTTAAGCGAGATAAAATTGAGCGATAAATTTCTATTTTTAGTTTACTTCTCATTTCTAGGTGTTTTATACTTTTACTTGTAGAATGTTTTTTGGAATTTACTGAAACCTGTTATAATAAGAAAAACTAGGCAACTTTTTAAGCATAGCATTCCTTCTTAATTTTAACCAATATATCAACATTAACATTACTTAATATTTGTTATTAGAAATAAGGCAACAACACTGCTCTCAGTCATCTTAGCCTGCAAATCAACTGATGCACTGATTTTAAATTCAAAATAGTGATAACAATCTTTAAAAATAGTCTATTACCCTCACATATTTATCATTTGTAGAAAATGTAAGAAAATATCTCCATAAATCCTTTCGTAACTATTTGATACCCGTAAATCGCGTCACTCGTCTCTGCATACACATTTGCAAACATAAATACATCATATGGAACCTTTATTGGCATTATCACTAAACATTAATCACAATTAAATGATAACAATACCATAAGCAGAAAAATAATAAACACTTAAATACAAATACAAATAATAACAAAAACCCAATTCAATAGCACAGCAATATCCACGAGTCACTTCTCATACCGCTCTCCTCTTCCTTCTTACATTTACCAATATGGTAATTGACGCCAACCCTTTCCCTGTCTCTTCCAACCACACCTTTACTCGTTTTCCTCCTCTGCCCTCCTTCAACGCTCTTTCCACCTTCACCTTAACACATTCCCCTGGCAGGTGTTCCCAGGTATCCAAGCCCTTCCCACATAACACATACCGGGTGTACTCGGGCCTCATCCATCCCTTACGCCCTCTCTCCTCCACATCTCGCCCTTGCCAGAATCACTCTCTCCATCCGGGACATGTTCTTGACTCCGAAGTACCATGATCTTCGCCCGATCACCTGGACCTTCTGAAATGTCGGGTTATATATGCTGCTGCTAACTCTACTTTGCCTCTCCAGTTTTTCCACTTCCCTTCCTATTCTCCGCACGAGTTCTTCCACTGAGCCTCTCTCCGTCCATTTAACCCGGATTGCCACATTGGAAAGCACGCTTCGTATGCCCTTCTTCTCCGAACAAACCTATGTACACAACCGTGAAAGGATGGGATTATGAATTTGCGTTTGCATGCCCGACTCAAATATGACACACAATTTCGTCTGTATTCCAGACTAACAAACTCTAATTAAGCAAAGTGGCTTCGGTCATATCATAACGCAAATTAATCTGAGCGCTCCCAAAACTTTCGGTGTTCCTCCTCACCTACACATTGGCGATTATGCTTTTTTAAAGCTTAATTTGCGTAGTCGTACGTAGTCGGCGAACTATGCCCGGCGCATCCACCATCGAAGTCCAGCCACCCAGCACGACGGAGGATACGCGTAATGAGCGCCAAAGATAATTCACTTTAATTGAAACACGAAGTGGTCACTCTGCAAATATTAGCCGGCGAGAGCGCCGGCATGAACGGACACGGGCAGCAAAGTAGATTAGATTTCGGTCCAGGATAAATAGTCGCACGTTCGTGTGCGTTGGACGATTTAAGCAACGGCCAGACGTTCGCCAATCTGCTCCACTCGGTGGAGACCAACTTACCGCAGACATTCGCATGCTCTCGGGCATAACGCAGCGCTAATGATGATTGCGATCGCGATTCGGGCATTCGCTGAAAAAGATACGATATTACCAGCGAGATTTTCCGATCCAATCGGGGGTTATCTATCAGTTAAAGGCGTTTATGGGAGTTTTTGACTACGTGTGGAAATTGTAATGTTATATGTGTTAAAATTATAATAAAGATAATAATAATATCAGGAATTTAAATGATGTACTTGTATATTGAACTCGTATTATGTAAATTATTACCCCGGGTATTGTAAATTCTCGGAGCTCCACCCAAGAGGTTTATCTTAAGTTATTAGCGATGCCACAAGGAGACAACGCACAATTAATACGACACGAAATGCGAAGATGTGAAAGAAAAATATACTTACACATTGCACTGCTGGATACAAATTGAATTTATTTTAAATGTACTGAGCCCAGTCGCCCTGGAGCATGTGCGGCTTAGTATATTCAAGTTAAATTGTTCTCTGAATTACAGCTCCATCATTGACAACACTGCCTGGCCTATAATCTCTCTTTCTCCAAAATAATCTTTCTGGGAGAATGGATTAAATCAAACAAGTTTTCATTACAATTATCATTACTGCAAGAAAACACACAAAATGAACGGTTTTTGTCTTCGGGGAGATGTTGAATGAGCGCACTTAAGAGCTCCACAGCGTTTGACTCGGTCGCAGTATTATGCAGATAAAGCGTTAAAAGCTGATACGTTTAGACTTAAACTTTGCGCCAACGACTTTCCACATTTCCCGCCTCGAAAGCATTTCCCCAACTCTTCCAATCCAATGGGCCCAAAAGCGCGGGAGGAAGTGGTCGTTTAATCTACACACACGCTCGCGGAACAAAAGCACACATTTCACAGTAAACCACGATGGCAAACACCAAGAATGTCGCCACCTCACGCTGTGTCTTTCTTTCCGGTTTTGTTACGCCCCGGGCGATACGTATAGGTATGAGCGCGTGTTGGTGTTCATTATGCGCGCGGTGACATTAAAACATAACCAAAGTTGACAATGGTCGTGACGGCAGGCGGTATTCATATTCGACGGCGACGCTGCGCTGATGTGACTAACGTCGACACGTCTCCAAGCTTCGGGGACCTTAGAGACGTTTCGCTTGATGGTCGTTCTGTGCGCGTCTCTGGGTTGTTGCTTGTTTGTTGCTTGTTCTTGGCGGTTCGTTTGGTGTTGACTGTCGAAACAGTTGAACTCGGCGTTCGCATTCCGCACGGCTCGAGATAAATTAAACGCGCGCGCCGCTTTTGTTTGTACAGCAATTGCGCCAAGGCGTTTGACTTGGAAAAGTTGATGGGGTATGGGTGTGGAGGTTCTGAATGAACAATGCTGAAAACGTAAACCACGTGACATTCGACCTCCCAGCACTGCCATGCAATGTTTTGATTGCTTAATTACCGTTTTGTCTTCAATACAGGGACATGGTTGACAATTAATTGCATATGTACCTTATATTCAAGGAAGATATAACATAAACTAATTTCTTTAGGATACTCTAGTATTATTAAGGATTTACTTGGCTGAATCAACTGAACTAAAAGAATGAACCTACTATTAGTTGTACTAATGGACTTGTGGGAATGTCTTGTTCTAATTTACTATTCTTAGTAAAGCCAAGCAGATATTAGGATTCACCTCAAAGGATAAATTGGTATCCTCATTTTATTTCAGCTAATTTAGGGACGACCTCGGTGGATTAGCTCGGGCCGGGTAATCATCATTCATGAGATATGTACTATTACCTTCAATCTTTTAACAGGGCATAATCTCCCTAGCTTTAAACAACTCGATAAGTATTTATGAATAATTGAGGAAAACCCCTGATCATATTGAAGTGATTTGTTTACTTATATGAACTTTTCCAATTTAAATATCAACAAAAAAAGTACCGAAACGTTATTGAAAACATTCATGAAATAGTCGAATTTCAATATGGAATTCTATTGATACGCATCAACCCCCGCGCTATTTTTTTTCATCATCCTTTTTCCCTCGGTATTCGTGATTGTTTTAGTCCGATTTACGAAATATTTTCACGTGCGCATGTAACTCAATTTCCCGAACTCGAAAAACGCAAATAATGCAAGCGACGCAGATAAAACGCTGCAACGGGCAGTGCGACGCACAAGAGTTATGCAATTGCAACGAAAAAGTGTCGCCGCCATCCCGCCATCCGGCTGCTTTATTAATGCATTCGGTCGCGCTCGCATTGTACGCGCGGCGTGCTGGCCATTTTTTGTTGCAATTTTCATGTTTCAATTCGTTATTGCATTTATCAAATAAATTCCGGCCCGCAAGCTGTAACAAAAACAGGAGTGCAAAAGTATAAAAAATATGTACGCACATACACGAGGATTGTCGACGTGACCCAGCAACACCAATCAATTGCGCATATTGCGTCCGATTACGCGTTCATTCTGTGTGCATTAAAGCCCAACGGGCGGTACTCGTGCCTTATGACAATGTCAAGTTGCGTAATTTGTCAGCGACGCAAAAACTAGTGCGGCAACCATCCGGCAAACAAAAGCCAATGAGAGCATTCGTGTTGATTTTTTTGTAATGACCTGTTTTCAACATCAATGTTAATTACAATATGCTTGGGTACATTATATAAGCAACAAAGTTTTTTTTATGTTAAGGTAGATTTACCTGAACTGTAGTAATTCTCTTCTACTGAATGTGCACTGAAATAATTTGAGGGCGGGGCCTCGAAGATGTTTAAGGTGTAAGGAGTAAGTTAGAAACTTGGCTGGACAACTTTTTTGTTAAACCAGATTCTGTTAATATGGAAATCGTACATCTCTTATTCACTTCCCATATAATTTGAGAAGATTTTTTTACAGATATTGAATAAAAATGATTTACATTAATAATACGTCTATTTTCGAATTCATGTCAGCATGGAAACCCGGATGAGTTTGTAATAACTTTTCTAATTGACTTTATGTAATCCGTCGTAATTAATACAGTGTCTAATTGCAGCCGGGCGGTAGGCGATAACGCAATTAAAAAAGAAAGCGACCGAAAGGGACGAGAAAAAAGAAATGAACGAAGTGCGCCACACGTTCCCGAACTACGTGATCGGATTTTGTTCGATGTGCGCCGGGCAAGGCAGAAAAAGAAGAAAAATCCTCTCAGCCGAAATGAGTTATGTGTTCCCATCACAACACAGAACCGTATTAACAAACAACATCTTCAAATAATTCCTCTCTACAAAATACCTTTCTCCTCATCATTAAAAGAGCTTCCAAGTAGACTTGGGGATATATTCTTTCCGAACAAAGCAAATCCGACTCTGTTACTCCATCCTGAAAGCAAGTAGCATGCATGTAACAGAAAATCATAAAAGAGAGCATTCAATAATGCCAATAACGCCTAATAAAGTTCGGCCAATTCGTTTAGCAATTTGCTCAGTGCTGCACTTAGGGCAGCTAGCTCGAAATGGACCGGAGAATGAAGCGCGTCACATAGTTTTGTACTGCTTTGTACACGGCGAGAGAACATAAGCATGACAAAGACCAGCTGAAGGTTGTGGGTTTCGAGTGTAATGTGTTTTAGGGCCGCGGCATTTCGTCTCCTGCTGTGCTTAGCGTCCCTTTGTGCCTGGAATCCCACAGACTGCTTTGGTGGTGGATCGGCAAATTAATGCACGTTCCCCGTGCCCGCTGGCGAGAGTATTAGACAACTTTGTACGTAATTCCGATGCATTTTTCTTACGCTCCTGCGCAATGGGACGTGCACCATAAGTCATGTGACGTACGGAACATGACGTATAACCGCACTTAAACTCATTCTTATATTTTCCAGTTTAAACATTCTAGGAGACAAATATAGAAGAGAAGAGATAAAGTGAAGTTGTGTAGGATAATAATAGTACTTAATTTTAACTTTATATTAACTGACTTTGAGTTTAAACTGGATAGTTTAGATTGACTTCTATTACGTTATATTGGGTTAGCTAGTTTTATACAAAGATATATTATATTAAATCAAGCAAGATAGGGATTTGTTAGATTATATTGCGTTAGTTTAGGTTAGATTAAGCTTCAATAGGTTAGATTAGATTAGGATATGCTTACTAAATTAGGTTAACATAGATTATTATTATTAGATTAGGCTAAGTCGGATCAATTGTCAAAAAGTTGAAACAGTTACAAAATTGTTAAAAAAATATATATAAATCAATTAAAATTGACTCCTGTCAAACTATATAGGTTAAAATTGAGGTTAGTTCTTTATTGGCGTGGTGCATGGCTTGCTAGTGGCATGGTGCGCCCGTCGACAAATTAATTCGATTTAATGCGTAATTTGATTTAGTGGATTAATCACCGATGGCGCGTCCGGATATTTACAGCGTAAGTCGCGTTGTTGCTGGTGTTGGAACTCAACAGTCGGTCGAATCCGGGATGGGTGCGCAGGTGTATGGGGAACAGGGAACAATGTGTGTTTGGCGCCCCGGATACGAAATAGCTGTCGGCGAACGCGCGATTGCGCCCGCGTCGCGTCGGCCCAAACGCATAGTGCTTATGAATTTATTGGCTTTAATTACGATAAGCCCTCGCACGCCTATTCGCGACAGCACAGTGCACAATGCAAGCCAAACCGCCCCCTCGTTCTCCTCTTCAGAACACCAACGAACAAAATGCTCACTAATTGAACGCTGCACTTAAGCTGCCAAAAGTTTATTACTTAATCGCCTGGGTTTTTTTTTGAGGGAAATCTAACCTCAACCTTATAACCTAAATTGTAATTTTATCGTATATAAGTCTATCGGTTACGATAGGTTGAATTAGGTTAGGTTTGTTTTCTATTCCTAATTAACTTGAGTTGACATATAATTTTCGTTATTTTCAGGTTAAATTTTGGTTACAGTTTAAAGCCCTGTTGGCTATTTCAGCTCTTTACAAAATTACAACTTTTTGCTGTGGCAGCCGCCCGTCATGTCATAAATTCAATTTTCATGACGACGGACAACAAATGGAAGCAGCGCTCAGCGCAACGAGATGAAGTTGTCTCTTGCTTTCGCACCCTTTTTTTCCTGCAGATTGCTCATCCACGGCACATCAATATTTAGATTTTTCTTCACGAATATGTGTATTGTCTGAGGGACAACGTTTGATGCTATACCGGCTTGATCTCCGTCGTCGTTTTCATGTCATGGTATATCGGCTGAAATGAAATGGCAAGCAGAAAACCGGAACGTAAAGCTGTCGCGTCGTTATTGCATGCTGGGGGCTCAGCTCGCCACGTTGTGTCGCGTCAGCGCATGCAAGCACCTTTTCATTTTACAAAGACAAACAAAACTGCACGCGACCAAGGAGCATCTTGCAGGAGGGCGGCGAGAAAGTAAACGGTGGGATTGCCAAGTGGAGGACGCCTCGACAAGACGAGAGCAAACCATAGATAAAATAAAAGACAGTCCAGCGAAGCAAAACTTCGCATTGATTAATAGCAATGCTTTTGATTAAAGACGTGCCGAGGACGGACAGACCCGCTGCGGACGTGGACTAATGTCCTCCGGCCCAAAACTCCACAACTGATGCGCTCATGACCGTGGAGTTTGCCCAAGTTGATGGCAAGAACCTTCTATGACGACGCCACTCCTCCCCACTTCTAGAGAGACACAAAAAGAGGAAAAATTATGTGTTTAGTGTTAACCAGGTCTCCCAGTAGTAAATTAGGATACGGTTGTTGTAATTTTGTTGGGTTTGGTACGTGGGGACCTGAAACTCGAGACGTGATGTACAGGAGTCTGTTGCGTTGACAGCATTAAAATAACGTAGCGTAATAATTCAATTGCGAGTTTGGGAGTTGCACCCTAGTGCGATATAAAGCGAAATAAAAGTACGTGGTATCTTTTTTTGATGGGTGGGTCTCTGAGAGGTTTGGGGGATCAGGGTATTAAGGTAGGTGACGTGTGGCAATGAGCAAGGTCTTTGCCACCTGACTGCCAGCTGGAGAGCAGTGCAAAGCGAGCGCGTAAAACGTATGGGGGCTGCTGGAAAAGTTAACGCTGAGTATACCAGGGTCGACTTGCAAGTGGCTGCTGAGTGCCCCCCGAGTGCCGTCACATCGTTCTCAACAAGCGCCGTTGTGGGACGCGTAACTCACTGCATTCGCTTCACACCTTACCCACACGTTTCCCGCCCAAAAAACAGCAAAACAGTTTCAGGCACCCTAGGAATCCAATTACACTTTATCTTTCAAATTTTTATTTTTAAAACATAAGTAGCAGGAAATTGAATCATTATGGGACACTTAAGACTTCTAAATTGTTTATCAAAAATACACTTTAATCCCCCAAACATTTTTTTCTGCGACTCCATGAACGAGAGTTCAGAAAGGTCGGGGATAATGTCTCTTTACACTTCATCGCATTCCTTCGGCGTGAAAATCTGAACCATCATGAAATTCTCATACGTTTTACCAATACTTGGTTGGTGCTGTGTTGAGGTTGGCACGGAAGACTGTTTTCGTAACCTGCCATCATCGATGCTGGTAGCAAGTTTGTTCCACTCTAGCTGTATGTAAACAATTCCCGGGCCGCAAAAAGGTTCGTTGCGACATTAACAGGAAAACGCTATTACCACTTTTCCGCTTTTCCGAGTTTTCTTGCTATTATTTCTCACTGGTCGCGTTTATGTTCTAAAAAAGCTAAAAAATGTGAATTTCATATGTCCATAGACTTTAGCACTAGTCTTTATGATTCAATTAAATTTAATTAGGACGAGGTAATTTTGATATTGAGAGGAGGAGTAAATATTCAGTCATCTATTGATTCAGCACGATCAATATATGAATTTGTCTGCGATGTGAACACATCCGGAGTGAAATGTGCAATTCGCTTCTTATCGACGACGTAGAACGCAGCGGAATCGTGCGGAAAGAGTTCCGTAGAGTTCCTAGCAAGCAAGCCTTCTGAAAGGGTGGTTGAGATTAGATCGGTCCCATTGGCATAGGTGGTCGGAGACGATGGTGTGAGTTCACTAAGTGAGCGCATAAAATACCGGCCCGGAAACAATATAAACAGTTTGTCTCTCTAACAAATTGAATTCGCGGTACGCCGCCGTCGCCAACGACGTTCGCCGCCATCATATCCGTTCCGCTTACTATATGATATTTGAAATACGAAGTTATTTTCGTTGGGGTTCGTAAATGATCACACGATTCGCCACGGTGCTCGTAAAATCGTAGCGTAATGCTAAAGCTTCGAATTCAACTTGCTACAGCTTATAGAAATATGCAGGAGAGATCAACTCCAAGCAAGTCTAAGGTTGACCCCTCCCATCCTGGAACCGAGGAGATGAGGGTTCAAGGTAGTCCATGACTTATACTAGGTGATTCCTAAAATGTTTTTGATCATAAGCTAATCATTTTAGAAATCTAAACTATATCATTCTAACCTCTGTTTAACATTCAGCTTATGATGGTTCTGAGAATATGCAGTATTTTGGAACAAATGAGTTGTTTCGATTCTGGCAAGTTGTTTTTATTTTACTTGCGATTGGAAACTTTAGGTATAACCATGTAGCAAAGAGCATCGTTTCACCCTTTAGATCACTTGCATTCCTGAGCTTCCACGAGTTCTAGGAGTGGGAGGCCCTTGAACGAGGAAGACAACTCCTTCTTGCCTCTCATTCCCAACGGGGATTTTCGACGATTGCTTCCCTCAGCAGTTCCACAGACTTTTAGCCTTTCGCACACCAACCGAAACTTTCACATATTGATGTTCCCATCAGCAGGGTGCAATTTGGTAGTAGTTTCGGTAGGACGGTAAATAATTCCTCCATAATATTACGAAATATGACTATATTTCTTCTTGGGAGTTAGTATTTTTGACCAGTAAGCAGGAATTAAGCAAGGAAAACCAATTTGCCTTGTTTAAGCTCCTTTCAGCTACAGGTCAAACAACCCTAACCCTAAACACGCTTGTGACAGTTCCTAAAATGCACCTTTCGCTAGACGAGGAAGTCGCCCCGCAGGGATAATACCAAGCAAATGGCTTTTATATGCTGTAACATGTAGTTTGAAAGTGGTTGGATTGCTAAATTTAATCAGAAATTTCCTATTCCCGCCAGTGTTGGGCCACCGTTGTACCAACCGACGGAAATTCGCCACTCCCGACACACACTGCCATCAATGAAACTTTTTGCCCTGAAGGAGTGGGGGAGGGGCCTGGGGGATACTCTGCGGTCCAGGTTCAGGTCAGGACGCCTCACAATGAACCGTAAAGATAATAAAACGCGAATTGTTAATGCGTTTGCAAAACGAGCCAATTAAGTTTACGTTTATGACGCGTGTCGTAACGTAAATAGGCGCAGGTCCCGCAAGGTCTCCGGAGGCGAGGTCTGGTCGGGCGTCTGGCGAACCACCGGGGAAATGTCCCGGTAACGGACGCCCGCGCAGGAAGGAAACGAAGTTATGAAAGGTTACCGCAAAGGCGGCTTTCGAAGACGCCGTGGCACAAAGACAAAGTTCTTCCTTCGTCGACTTCATCACGGTTGAAAGTTCCCGAGGCTTCGGGCCGGCGTAGAGAGTTGAGCACAGATGATGAAACGAGAACAGGAACAAGGATAATGTGCGCTGGCGCGTTTGTGGAGTGATTTTACAATAAAGTCACCGGATGAGGAGTTGTAAAGGGAACTAGGAAGTGGCTGGCAGACATCGCCCGTCTTACAGAACGAGCGCGGAATTGACTATTAAGTCATTAATAATTTCTAAAATGGTTACGTTGTCTTTTCATCTCCGAAATATTGTCATATTTAAGGTGTCTTCAAATTGTCTTCGTGGGATTAGAAATGATACTCTGACAGTTAATTACATTGCTCTGAAATATTAAAAAAATATTATTAAGTATTCTATATTATCAAAAATTGGTTTTAATATATAGCTAAATTTCTCATATATAGTGAATACCAACGTTCCTGGGCTCTAATTGTTTAATAAGTGTTTAATAATTAAACACATTTACATATAGATTAAATTATCTTAGTCTATTTTATATCATTTATTAACATATCTGTTTCAATTATTCTACTCTATACGGTCCCCGAAAAAAAAACCCATATGCACAAGAGTTCAGAACAGTAGAGAGATCGGATCGGGCCGGGAGAAAGTACTAATCCCTTACACCACTATGTGGTAGAGAAAGGTTGTTAAATAAATAAATAATAATAAATATTCTTTATAAATATATACGTGCTTCAATTTTTTCAATTTGTAATTATTATTATATATAAATGAAAACGGAACTAATTAATTTTACAACTGTATTCAAATTATATCAAAAAACTAATGAAACATGGAGTTAATTTTAAAATATCGAACAGTTAATTTCAGTGAATACTAGGTTAGCACCTACTATTTCCTTTTAAGAAAGTTTCGGAATTTTTCTCAACATGATATGATGTGTATTTGAAGTGTTTGCTCGATGTTGTTAAATGTTACACCTCCTGCAAACAGCATGGAAGTATTTCTAGGACGTCCTTTTTGGCGCCAGACGAGTTATATCGCTATATTAGTTCCCAAGCTCGTTTCATGTCTATCACCATCTTCATTTCCTCGCGCAGGCGTATTCTTACATGGGCTCAACGATCTTTCACCATTCTGCCACAGCTCTGCAGGCCAAAAACGAGCAGCCGAAACACTGCCCTTCCCCGCGTTGCATCAACCTGATACGATGGTAAATTTTCCTCGTTGGTGCAAAGTGGTTGTTTTGCAAAGCGAACCCAGAGCGCAAAAAGGAATTGCCAAATGCGTAAATGCCTTGAATGTTTGCAGGTACTAACAATAAGAAACATTTCTATTTAATTCAATTCCAAGCCATTGTCACAGAAATATTACATACTATAATAAATGGTTTTAGGAATTCGAGATCTTAATGGAAGTAGATGATTAAAAATGATGTTTTTTGACGGTTTTATGAAACCCTTTGTATTAACAGTATTGTAGGTTCAAGAGCTTTTAGCTATCTCGGGAAATACCAATTTTCTCGTACTCTAATGAGAAACTCGCAACATTCCTATAGGTATCTCTGTATTTATTAGATTACGTCCTAAATACTTTAGCGAAACTATTGAAGGCCGCGGCGAACATTCCCAACACACACCCTCGGCAGGCACTTCTTATGCATTCGGGGAATTCGCAGGCAAACTCAATCCCCAACACATGCCGACGGAAAGGCATCGGCAAAAAAAGTCATTAGTGATAAGTTACCAAAAACGTCGGCGGGTGCGCACAAAGCCTTTTGAGACACAACGCTTCATCAGACGTGATGCACGAGTCCTGAAAGCCGGTCGACGTCCTGGAAGGTATTACCAGCCGGCTGGTGCAGGCCTGGAAAAGTTTCCGGCGAAAAGTCGGGGCTGGCTCGGGCAACATGTGCGCACGACGATGCCCGACGATGCCGTCGACATGTGTAACTCCATTTACGGCTAATAACTTTGAACTTTTCTCTTAAAAAACCCGAAGAAGCACGGCCGAAGGAAAACGCACTAGGCAAACGTGCCGTGTAGAGGAATGAACAAGCGACAATAACCGCGTCCGGGTCGCCACGGAAAACTGCCGACAGCCGAAAAAATATCGAAATTGTTATTGCCCACCCCAGGCCACATATATCATACTCGAATATCTTGAAGTGTCGAATTTTCAGCACAATGTAAATGACTCACCGTGGTTTATAGTCACACCGAGTGTTCCTAAAAGTGTGCAAATTGAAATGTATTGTTTGTGGAGATGGTGTTGGATAGTACTCAATGACTTCATGGTGTCACTCGGAGACTTAAAAACCGCTAAAATAATTGAAAACCTTTTATCGGAGGGAAGCAGTGTGCACCCGGCGATTGCTAACGTTTACCTAAATTACGGTTTTATTCAATTTCGCATTCATTGAGCGCCTTGCACTTTCGGCGTCGAATCACTGGTGCCGAAAGTCCCGTGGGCTTCCGGTCGCCAGTCTTTGCAATTCCAATGGATCCCTCCAATCGCGACGATTTCATTCCCGACCGACTGGAAAACTGATGCCCTTGCATGTCATACTTCTAGCTGCTCTCTTTCTTCGCTATCCAGTGCTCGTTGCTACTGGAGTGAACGGATTCTGATGCTGATCCCGATTCTCGACAACTCGTGTCGCGCCAAAAACTATATGATTATGGAACGGCAGGATATTAAGCTCCTTAAATTTATGTGACGTCCAGCTTTAAATATTTAGAAATGCTCGTCTTCGAAGAAATAAAATAAGATAGAGAAAGAGGAAGAATTGAAAATTTTTCATTTACTTTTGGATTAAATATAGCGGATCAAAGCCTGGAATTATAATTGCACGGCGTAAAACGAGGGATACTCGGAAGAAGATGTAAGTTGGAGCTGAAGGTAGTCGAGGAAACCTGGATATGGCGGAATGACTACTTAGTGAAGGAGAAACAGATACGCAAGGTATTCTGGAACGTAGCGGGTCGGGACAAACCAGTGGACCGAAATAGGAGGTCGTGGTTATGATAATATGGATGGGGATGGTAGAAATGACAGAAACATGTGTCAAGGATTGTAAGAGAGTAGGCGAGATGCTAGAGGAATTTACGCGCATTCATAAATCGGAAGAAAAAGGAGGTAAAGGAGATAAAACAAAGCGGATAAATATATCTGGACCTGTAACAGCAGAGATACTAAAAGGCGGTAGTGGTGAGAATATAGAACACAGTTTGGAACGGGAACTCCTGAATAAATAGTGAACAAGTCACCAAAATTGAAAAAGTTACGTCAGGTACATCATCAATCCAACGTTCATCATCCTATCAATTACAGATTTTTGCTGTGATTGAAAGATAATTATAAAATGATAAAATATGGAATATAGAACATCTACCTATGTTAATCGCAATACCTCTTATCCAACATTATCTAATATTCTCCTACCTAGTATCAAATTCTGTTTAACATGTTTTTATCGAGCAACACCAACAGAAAATCGAGAGAAAAAAGAGCCCTTCTCAGCGAGCGGAAATAAAAAAAGGGGTTGACAACGTACAAAACCCAACATGACATGCGTGCCATGTGCTGTTACATACGTTAACACCTCTAACACATTCATCCAGCATCAAATGTGACAGCAGCAAACACAAAGTCAACCCCAATCCACGCGAAAGTTGCCTAAAATTAACCTCCGGAAGCAGCGAATGAAATCAGACAAAACATTTTACGCTACTATCGCCGCTAATATGCGGGTATAATATTTGAGCGTGTGAATTAAGTCACGCTCTGCTGAGGTGCGAGCAAATTTGCGGGCATTGCAAAACTTTCGCTGAAGCGGGGAGAAGGGTCGGTTTAAAGTTTTTCGTTTTTCGCGTTGGCGAATAGCTGAGTGCGTCGAGTTACAAACGCAGAAATAATGAATTACCAACCCGCTTCTATCCAATGTTGGTGTCGGGCGTCGTTGGTGATTCACTTCGGTAGAAATTTAGTTTTCAATTAGCTGGTAAGTAAAGTTTCGCGTAAATGGTGCGACAAACAAAACGAACACAACTGCCGACCACAATCGCAATTCGCCTCCGTCGACTCCAACGCTGTCTCCCGCTTACGAAACAAAACAAATTGTTATAATAAATATACTAGGTCCTCCGATTTATTTAAACTCTTGTCTCTTTTGCACCAATATAAGAAAGTGTACTTCTCGTAGTTTCATCTATTTTTTATGCATAGATTATTTATAGAGAAGAATTAATAAAATGAAGGTTTTTGAAGTAAAAAAAATAATGTTCCAAATAGAAGACCCTGTAGATGTGAAAACATACAAATTCAATATCGCAAATATACGTCGGTAAAGTTCTGATAAAGTGGTATTTGTTTGTGAAATCAATTGAAATGTAATAATTTCGTGTGCGGCACTTTGTTGTTACACACCAACTGTTTCCAGACTAATTATTTTCCATTGTAATTAATCGTTATTTGATGTCATTTTTGTACCTAATTTTATTCTTTCAAATTAAATACTTTTAACTGTTTGATTAAATAAATGGATGAACTTAAATCTCAATCAATTAATAAATATTTCGATGTGCGCCCAAAAATATAGATTATTTTAAAATACAAATCAAACTAATAATATAACTCCAAGCTATCATGAATTCCATATGATGTCAAATTTCCTATTAAAATAGGGAACATATTCCAGAAAGATTACAGTATAACATTTTATATTTTTTGGAGAGTATTAAAAGCTATCTTGAAAATATAATATCTGCATTAAAACAACTTCTCCCGTTACATTAAATTTTTCTCTTTGATTTTGTGGTATATTTTCTCCTCTTCATATAAAATTGTTTATGTATATCTGCTACCGTCATTTTTGTAGTTTTCTTTATCTTCCAGAAAATTTATTCGCTTGTTTGCAAGCTCCCTGTGTATGCCAGCAAACATAACCTCAAATCTGCCTCCGGCGCTAGTTTTATAATATTGTAAATATTTCCTGATGCTCCACCCTCGGTGGCCCAAGTGCCTCCCTACAAACAAGAACTACGCAACCAAGAAGAACGTTTCACGCCAAACGGACGAATATCGCGTAAATATTTTTCTCTATCGCAAAATATTACGCAGTACAACGATAAAGCAACTGCACTTTTTCGACGTCGAGTTTTCTTGGCAGCCGAAGACGATGATGTTCGATTTGACGAAAATCAATCAATCCGCAAACAATATGCTAATTTCGTGCTGAATAATGTACACGTCCCGGCAGTCATTTATATCCGCGCTTCTGTGTAGAATTTTAAATCATTGTTTGGCATCATTGTGCGAGCCTTCTGGCAGCGTGATAACGGCGTTTTACATTTCCCGCAGGCCTCCTTGGCGTCAGCACTTCCACATGCCGCCGCGCCGCCACCGCTCGTCGATATATACGTACATATACTTTTTTATTTTTTATTTCTCTATACTTTTATTATGTGCGTCATTTAAATGCTAAAGATGTGGGAATGGTGCGACGACGAGCAGCGCAACAAAATATGTTTTTGGCCCTCGCACGTTTACTTTTTTACGTTTTCTGTGCGCCGGCTTTCTTCAGTCCCTGTCGACGCCTGTGCCTTCGCTTTGGGGAAGCACGTAGTACTGTTGTGGTTTATACGTAAATTTTTCTGAATTGCTGCCAAATTGCTGCGAATATTAAAGAGGCGCGCCCGCGATGGTGGCTGAAAGCTGCGAAATTCCCCGATGATTGAATGACGCATTGTTGAAATCATTTCAATCCTTAAGAGATCCAAAATTTTAAAAAGGCTTTTAAGTGGGATGTCAAACGCCTTAATATGGACACATAATTTGTGAAACGTTCTGCATTTTATTGTATTACACTAAAGATTTTATTGAATATTTCACAAACTTTCGTGATTTCTTTATAAACATATTCGCAGAATTGGTTATAGTTTTGAATTAAAATATTTGATATGATATAATAATATTGAGTAGGCACCAATATTTTTATATTTGCAAAGTGAAGATCATTCGCCTTCTACTCCTCAAGTCTCAAGCGCATTGCAAAGGACATCTCTCGACAAAAGTACCAGAAAGTACACGCAAAATACCCGCTGTATGCAACAGAAAAGTGCATCTTATCGATAGATTTACACGCCAGGGGCTTATAATTATACATCTTTCCAGGCTATCACACTTTGCGGAAACTTCTATATATAAGGGTCTTCAGCCAAGTAAAAATTCAGTCCGTATCCAGCCATACGTTAATAAGTTTTCATTGCACTCATACTTTACAATTAGAATGTTTTCTATTTCTAATCGTATCTTTTTGCCCCTTGGACACATTAACACAGTTAAGTGAGTTTCGTTCTCTGAATAGCCTTGATCATTGCAATAACTATTTGAATATATCTACTTGGTAATTGACCCTGCGATCCGCCTCAATTCCAGGATGGTAAGGTTAAAGGGTTATAATTTACCCATCTCTGGGTAATTCATTGTAAAATGAACAGCAATCTTTATAGATGATAACTGCCTTGCAAAATTTTAAGAGGCACTTCTGTAGTTAGTATGATCACAAAGGTGAAAACTATTCAAATTCATATTTCTTCAATATTCTTGTTTATTGCATTTACAATATTGCTATTACAATATGTATAACCAAAAAATCAACATTATTTTTAAATTATTTTAACAAAATGTCAATAAAGCAAATTATAACATAAGTACTGGAATATTACATAAAAATTAAAGATTTATCCCAACACACCCACGAAAAAAGCCCCATATTTCTTTATAAGGCACAAATGAATGTTTTCATTTGTTTCATATCTACCCCAAGGTGTGAAACTAATTGCATTGCCCACACGCATCAAATTAAATAATCCACGAGAACACTGCGTGCCAGACGCCACGTTTTTCTGCCTGCGTGCATGTTTCATAAAACTGCGAAAAAGCAGCAACCCTATCCATTCATATCCACACACTGTAGGCAAAGCCATAATTAAAATTGCGGTGCGTGACGGACACTTTTGTTTACTCGTGCTGAGCCCCAATTCAGCAGTATGTACGCCGACTCTAATTATGGGAAATGATGTACACAATTTGCTGAAAAAATATTGCGGCCAGCTTTCACTCTCCACTTACCGCCCGCATTTTGTCTACTCGTACCTACCAGCAACAAACGCTTATACATTATACGAGATGATGAGAGCGTACATTACCAAACATATCCGCCCGAAAATGTTGCACGCTCTATGCTAAAAAATGCTACATTAAAATGGCAGGCACACGATGACGGAAAACTTTATACGAAACACTTTTAAGCGAATTCACTTTACGGCGAATTTTATTGCATTTGCTATTTATGCGCTGACGGTATGGCGGGGGCGTTTCGCTTTCACTTGTAATATATGCAATGGATGATGACATGCGACACACATGTCGGGCCCATATTTTTTTTTGTATGATATGAGCGAGTGAAAAGTGGAAACTACAGGGAAAGTTTGGGTGCGCCTGCGTTTTGATAAAACTACCTTCGGTCGGGGAGTAAAACGACTTTTATGTTTCAAAGCATACTATAATATGATAGTGAAATGTGTATAGAATATGTAAAATTGTGTTTACATAAAGTGCACTAATATTATTTGAAGATAGTTAAATAGTGATTATGGTCGTAAATAAAATAAAGTTGAGTTGATTCTATTTTTGACGTTTCAATAAGTTGTTTTAAGGGTGAATATTAATTTATATAGCAATTTAATCTAAAATTTTAACAAGGTAATTAACTCGCAGATAGGTTTCACAAATTGCAAAGGAACACATTGTTCAATAGCGTGCTAATTAAATAAACTATACAGCAGCATCTAGTTTATAGCATAATAAGCGCTATAGTATAATGTAATGATAATATATGATTTTGGCAATGTTTGTGCCCCGATGGAAACCTGCCCACAATACCCCGAGTTATGCTTTATTGCAAGATACTATGTATACTATATTGCAAAAACTGGCTGCGTATAGTATATCGGATAGCAAAATCGAAGTGTGTTGAATCACAAACCTTAGAATTCCAACGAAGTCCATAATAAATTTAAAAGTGTCACCTGCAGGTATTACAGCTTGCTATTACGATGTAATAGAGATTACAATCCAATGTATCTGTTGTGATTGAAGGCTGCGATGATTTGGAGCAGCGTAAACTATACTCCACCAACGAATGCGTCGGCGTCGTCTGCATGTTTTCTATTAAAGAACATATAAAATAAGATATATTCTTTAATTTAACGTTGACATCAACTTTTCTTTGCACTCGCTTTTAATAGATGGTGTTGGTATTGTCGCGAATGCGAAAAGTTGATTAAGTAATTCATATTAAATAACAGGAAAACCACTTCTGGAAAGTTTAGTCCAAAGGCACGTTTTGTGTAGATTAGATGTAATTTTAGGAAACCGAAATAATTTTAGGAGGCGAATGCTCAAGGGGCGTATCGATAAGCAAAGCGCGCGGAAGAAATGTGTGCACCACACGATAAGAGTAACGAACAAACAAATAACGGAAGACAGAAGTGCGTACATGACTTAAGCAATGCTTGGGAAAATAAGTGGTACCACGCGCCATGCAGATGGTGAGAACTACGGGACGCGTAGGCGGAAATCAGAATATAGTCCAATGACCAAGGGGCGGTAGATACAGTCAGTTAGTTGTTGGGTAGTTGGTTACAGAGAGTTAGTTAGTGAATGTGTGGCTTGGACAGTCGTTACAGTCGACTCGGTTAGTCTTTGCGAGCTAGTACGTCACCAGTTGTTCGGTCGTGTGTTTTTTAACTGTGTAAAATTTATAAGTGCATAAGAGGTTATTGTGTTAAATTAATCTATTGTTATGTTAAAACTACGTGTGTTATGTGAGTGTTCATCACCTTGAAGCCATCCCCATAGTCTTGCACCCCACAGTCTAGCTAGGCAGCACGAGTGAAGTACCAGCACGAGAAGGTACCTGTTTAGTTGGAACAGCCATGTCCAGCCAACGAGCAGAGAAATCATCCACGATCTCTGAATCGTCCTCGCACGGTCCAGAGTTGTCCATCGATATACTATATATAGGTACTCGAAATATAAGATGGTTGATTTTTTTTTAGCTTCCTTGTTCAAAGTCGGAAGTTAAATGTGCATGTGAAACACATGAAGGGTATTTCCTACGCCTTACCTTCTTTGAATAAAAGTATAGTGCTTTTGCTCTCCTCGGAAATCGCGTAAATGTCTTCCGATAGAATTTGCATGTGAGATATCACCTAGCAAAATATAGCAGATGAATAGATGCAACCTCTGGGCACGATTCACTTAAAGAGAATGCGTCTTTATAAATAAAACTTGGTTGTTTCGAATACATGAATTGTTGATTTTTTAGAGCACGATTAATTATTTGGTTACTAATATCTTATCAATCTGTACAAATAAAAAATACCGTCTAATTCTTCCAACCAGACTTGGCTATTAGGCGCCGACGGCGACGGGTCGAATCAAACAATTACCCTCGGACGGTTCTGTCAATGCATTAGTATAATTGAATAGACATCTCTAATTATACACATTTTAGCTTCTTAAGACCTTAATTTGTTAAATTCTTAACAAATTTTGCATTCACTTCCTACAATTTTACGTTAAATATTAAAGGAATATGTCTCTAAGATATCACAAAGGTAACAAAATAATTGCTAGTACTAAACACGCTTTAACAGCTCACAGCTGGATCACCAGACTGGACGTGCAGACGCAACCCGTTCAGAAACTCATTTAAACGTCCAAATACGCTGTTTACATTTAACTTTACGCTGCAATGTATTGAAATTAAACGTCTAGACATTTTGTTGAGTTGTCCTTCACCAACCCAAGTAACCTAATAGTATTAAGGGACAAAAAGCCTAAACACGCAACGCTTACTTTACATTAACCTTTTCTTTCCAATACAATAAATCCAAGTATTTTATTATTATGATTCATGATTATAAATAAACTAAATTCAAAGAGGAAGAAATCATTTATGTTTTATAAAGTGGAATATATTCAGTTTTTTTTCCTGTTAGACAGTTATTTGTTTAGTTTGTTGCAGTTGGTGGTGATTTACTGCGTGAAGTTTCCTCGTCCGCTGATAATATTCTAATGAATGTTGGATGTATGGGCATGCATGAGTCGGCACGGCGTTGTTGTGTAATCGCAAAAGTATTCTCTTTTCGATGCGGCCGGTGAGCGGCTGAAAGAAAAGCGGGCAAAAAGTTGCGACCACTGTCGCCGCCGCTGCCACGCGGATGTGGCAGTGGTCATGGTGTGGCGGCGGTCGCCGCACTTGACCGTGTATTGTATGCGCATTTCGCTGCGATGCGATGCAACAATGCGGAGATATGGGAGACAACGTGTGAGAGCAATGTGCGAACACATAGCGATGCAAAAACCTGCATAGATTTGCATGCGATTGTCTTCAATTCGGTCGGCAACCTGTGCTCCTAGCCAATGAAGAAACGAATAAATGAAATGATTGAAATTGGGGTTATTAGATTATTCATCACGAATGGATTTTTGGTAGCAATGACTGATATTAGCAAATTTACTCTTCAACTTCCACAAGTTCAGGAATTGATTCACAATAAGAGTGAACACTTTGATCTGGTAATTGTTGAACACTTCTTTGGTCCTGCATTTGGCTTTCAGCATCGTTTCAAATGGCCTTTGATTGGAGTTGAGTCATGAAATGATGGGGAATATTGGTCACTCATTTTTGTATCCTTTATCACCTTTTAATTTCGAGGCGGATTCATTGTTGGTCAGAACCCTCAAAGCTGTAATTAGCTTTATTTGCAATATAGTTCCATAAATAATTTTGGAAAAGTCGGATAGCATTGCAAAGGGGATATTTGCTGACGATATGCCTCCTATTTATGAAATATTTGAGAAAATTGATATAATGTTTGTAAATACCAATCCTTTATTTAATTCAGTTCGCCCTGGAACTCCTAGTATAATATCTATAGCAGGAATGCACATCATACCAGAAAAGTCACTTCCCAAAGCGAACATTGAAAATTTACATTCTCCAATTTTGAATTACTTATCATGTTATGCCTAGGATTTGTAAAGTTTCTGGGACAATACCGAAGAAGGTGTAATGTACTTCAGTTTATGAAGCAACGTTTTGAGCAGTGAACTACCAATAAAACTACGTCAAACAATTTTGCGAACTTTAGATGTATTACCGTACAAGGTGTTGCTGAAGTTTGAAGAACACACTCTTGTTGGGAAGCCAGATAATGTGCAACTTATCAAGTGGGCTCCTCAACAAGACGTTGTGCGTAAGATTATAACTATGAATTAAATGGTCTTGTATATGCTCTCATTGTTTCAGGGCATGCCAATGTAAAACTATTCATTAAGCAAGGTTGTATTCAATCCTTGGAGGGGCTTTGTACTTGCATGTTCCAGTAGTGATTATGCCATTCTTTGGAGATCAGGAAGGAAATGCTATGAAAGTTAAGAGGAATGTTTTAGGTCTAGCTGTCGATACTGAAAATTTGAGTGCAGAGATTTTGAAGGATGCTGTAGTCGAAGTTATAGAAAATCCAATTTATGCAGAAACTGTTAAAGAGTCAGCAATGGTAATGGAAGATACACTAATGACACCTTTGGATAGGGCTATTTGGTGGACCGAATATGTCTTAAGGCACAAAGGGACCCAACAACTAAAAGGGC
>WSZQ02094383.1:0-24650 GCA_019419845.2 Weissflogia rhopalogaster | reverse complement strand
AATGACACCTTTGGATAGGGCTATTTGGTGGACCGAATATGTCTTAAGGCACAAAGGGACCCAACAACTAAAAGGGCCTAAAATTCCTTGGTATCAGTATTATTATTTGGACGTCTGGGCTGTTATAAGTATGTCTTTTATTTTGCTATTTACAATATTTGTCATTTTAAGAGCTTTACTTAGAAGTTTGCTTTGTTTGTAATTCGGCGCGGATATTACAAAATTCGAAAAGATAAAAAAATTTTAATTAGTATATTATTTATCAGTGGAATTTTGAGCTCTTTAACCCATTTCGACATATTTTAACCCACATTTGATTAATTAGAAACGTTGAATTTGAGCAGATATATGGTTTGTAGTCCTATTTTATTTCTATTTTGTTATTTTGTTTGATTTTACCGAGCATCGAATATTATGGTCATTAGCTCAATTCAATGTAATTTGTTTTATTAGAGGATAACACTTATAGTAACATAAGAAGAAGAATTCACTTTAATATGCATCCCCGCCGAGAATCTAACTCGGGACCTAATGGTCAGTGCTTCACTTGGCTAGACCATTTGCAGTTTTAAATAAACGGATTTATTATTATCAATAATAATTAAATTATTTATTATTATTATTGATAATTAAATTAACTGTTACCAGATGTCGTATGTTTACCTTAATTCGAACTTCTTCAAACCGCCAACAAACTTTCTACCAGTGCTTAGTGAAGTCATCACAACTAATTGTACCGTTGAAACCATGCCAAAATGTTTAAGATAAGAATAACCGAATTGTGGAAGATTTCCAGAATGCGGGAGCCAGTAAATTCACCGAGTAGAAATCACCGCTACCAAATCAACGTAGGTAAAATTTACCGCGCGTTCATAGCAAACATTATTCAGAAATCCAAGTCATAATGTGCACCGAACATATAATTAATTTAAATGAAAATTGTCGTCACAAACGGGGGATGAAAGAAATTGTACCATGAAAGGTATTTGTTCCCAGAGCGCAAAATTGCACTGGAAATGCGTGCCTCTATCAAATATAAGATAAAATCGAAATTAAAAATAGAAATCAATGAGACACATTTGGGACCCATTGAATGTCGTTGCGAATATTCCTTTACTTAGAATTAGATCTATCAGAAAATATATCAATATATTTCACTTTTTTGTCAACGTTATCCAATGCTCAAGGAATGACCTTTATATTAGTCTTATCGTAAATAATTTAAAGTCCCTCAAAATCTTGAAAGCGGCGTAACAAACACTTCAGATTAGATTATTGTGATTACAATAAAATAATATAAAAACATGAATCGTTCAGATATGGCACTTACTCTAATTCTTATAAACACATCATAAATATGTTGAAGCAATTAGCGTTTTGTCTTTTACTTTTATCCCTACATAAACATGTTACGACTTCGCGAATCCTGGCGGTCATTTCGACCTCTTCGTACAGTCATCAAATGTTCTACCAGCAATTATGGAGGGAATTAGCAATTCGCGGCCATGATATAGTCGTCATTACTTCAGATCCTACCAATGAGACATTGCCAAACTTCAAAGAAATTAGCATTGCAGAGACATATACGTTTAACAAGAAATATATGAAGGATATAATTGAGACCAACATGGTAAAGCTATTTTGGACTAATAGAATGATGGAGGTAATGATGGAGGGATTTGAATTTGTATTACGCCTTCCCCAAGTCCAAGAAGTAATTAATAACCACACAGAATATTTTGATTTGTTCATGGTTGAGCATTTTATTGGCCCTGTTCTTGGTTTCCAACATCGATTTAATTGTCCTATGATTGGAGTTGCCTCATTCGATACCATGGATCCTGTACATGAGGTCATGGGTAATCCTGTACATTCACTTTTATATCCAATGTCTCTGATGAATATCGACATATCTTCCTCCGTCTTTGCTCGATTGGGAATGATTATAATAAATGGACTAGTTAATTTAGGTCCTTATAGAAATAGTGACCAAATGGATGCAATTGCAAGAGATATATTTGGGGCTGATACTCCTCCGGTTATGAAATTGTTAGAAAGAACTGATATGCTTTTTGTAAATGTGAACCCTTTGTTTAATGCTATAAGGCCACATACACCAAGTACGATATCAACTGCGGGAGGAATGCTTATGAAACCTGCGAAACCACTTCCAAAAGTAAGTATACCAAAGCTTGAGATATAAAAAATCTTAATATTAACTTGTGTATTTAGGATCTACAAACATTCTTAGATAATGCAAATGAAGGTGTAGTATACTTCAGTCTAGGAAGCAATGTTAAGAGCAATCAACTTAATGAAGAATTGCGCGGGAAAATATTGGAAACCTTGGGACAGTTACCATTCAAGGTGCTCTGGAAATTTGAAGATGATAGTTTAGTTGGAAAACCAAATAATGTGGAACTTATTAAATGGGCCCCACAACAAGATGTACTTCGTAAGTTTTACTTCATCTTTTTACTTTACCCTTTACCTTAAAATTCGTATAATTTAATTTACTAGGACACAAGAACGTCAAATTATTTGTGACTCAAGGTGGCCTTCAATCCCTGGAAGAAACATTATACCTGCACGTTCCTGTTGTGGTCATGCCATTTTTTGCGGATCAGGATGTGAACGCTTTAAGGGTTCAAAACAAGGGCTGGGGACTTGTCGTAAACAAAGAGAACTTCAAGGGGGATGATTTGAAGAGTGCAATATTGGAAGTTATAAATAATCCAGTTTACAAAGAGACAGTTACACGTCTTGCAACACAAATACAAGATAGCCCCATGTCGGCCTTAGACAGAGCCGTTTGGTGGACAGAATATGTTCTAAGACATAAAGGTGCTCAACATTTAAAGGGACCAGTAATACCGTACTATCAATATTACTACTTAGATGTTTTGTTGGTTCTATCCGTTCTTGCATTATTAATACTTGGTTTAACATTTGTTGTGGGCAGATTCTTTTACCGAATGTTATCTTTGCTAATCTTCAGAAGTGGGGATAAGATGCGTAACATAAATAAACTTAAAAGCATGTAACAATTTGTAGAGGAAATGTAGAGGGAATTAACTTACTTGTAATTATACTTATTAGTAATTGTATGTTGTATTTTTTCATACCTCTATGTTTAACCTTACTTATTAGTCTTCTGATCCATGTTTATCTGGAATAAATGTCGACAGCTTTTATGCAGTACACTGATCGATCATAACAAAATTAATCTACAAATAAAGAGAAACATGCAGAGAGCTTTTAGATGGTATTCACTCGCTCGGCCCAATAACAGTATTTTTCAGCGTACCCACATGCACCTCATTTAAGGTAAAGATATTGCATCGTAAGTCAGGTAGGAGGAGAAGTTCACACGGTGATTAAATAAAAGTGTCGGCAATAAAGTCAAAACATCATTCATCTAACTGATGGAAACCGCTCACAAATTTCTTTTCTCTGGCTCTTAAATCTTAATATCTACTTTTGTACAAACAGGTTGTTCTGCAAGGCATACATACGCTCAGATGGTGTATGGTCCTCTGCTGACACCTGAACCACTTCCAATTAAGCGGCACCAGGGTACACTTTTAAAAACTACCCTGGGCTCTTTTTCTTCATAGCCGTATAAGAGCTAATCTGGGTGGACACCCTTATTCTCTAAATACAAGCATAACGAAGATTTATTGATGATTAAATTATAGAAATGTAATCTTAATTGTCTCAGCGTAATATTTCTGATTACCCTTAGGAATTGACATGTGCCGACCTTTGATCTTCGGTATTTATTAATACATATATATCTATCTTAATTGATCGTTGAATTAGGCACTGGTTTCTTTTCTAGTTTAAATTACTCAGCTAGCTCATGATTATTACGCAACATACATTGTAGCAATTAATCAGCTATATATCCACTTCATTTTGTTCTATGTCAGTTTTATAAAAATGTAATTTAGATAAATAAATCTCCTTTGAGTACATCCTCACTTCATTATTCTAGATAATAAAATACCAAATACGAGCATATTTCACATTTGTGCCCGGGTCGTGTTCAGTTCTACCGCCGTAATGAAGTTTGTAATATTATTAGCCACAATTTTGTTAGTTCAAAATGTAAAAGCCTCCCGTATTTTGGGGGTTGTTTTGTCAGCTTCATACAGTCATCAAGTTTTCTACCAACAATATTGGAGGGAATTGGCAATCCGTGGCCATGATGTAGTCGTCATTACGACTGATCCCACCAATGAGACCCTGCCGAACTTCAAGGAAATCAGCATTCGTGAAGGTTATGGCCCGGCGAAACAATTCATGGATGAGATTATTGAGAGCAATGTTATAAAGATGTTCATAAACAATCGATTGATGGATCTAATGATGGATATCAAGGAATATATCATGCGATTACCCCAAGTACAGGAATTGATTAACAATAAAACGGAACATTTCGATTTAGCAATAGTCGAACATTTTCCAAGTCCTGCCATTGGTTTCAAGCATCATTTTAAATGTCCTCTAATTGGAGTTATGTCCATGGATGCAATGGATCTAGCTCATCAAGTCATGGGTAATCCTACACATAGCGTGCTGTATCCTCTGTCGACGTTACCCATGGACGATAATCCGTCTCTTTTGTTGCGAATTATTTCTGTATTAGTAAATAATCTGCTTAATATGGGCCCGTATAGAACAATTGAGAAAATTGATAGAACCGCAAGAGAATTTTTTGGTGAAGATACTCCATCCATTCTGGATTTGTATGCCGAAACAGATATGATTTTTATAAATTCAAATCCGGTGTTCTCTTCTGTTAGACCAGTTACACCAAGCACTATATCACTTGCAGGAGGCATGCATTTGAAACCGGCCAAGCCCCTACCTAAAGTAAGCGGAACAATTTGTTTGAATATATTTGAACATTTTATTCTTCAGGATTTAAAAGAATTCTTGGATAATGCGAAGGAAGGTGCAATCTTCTTTAGTTTAGGCAGTAACGTAAAGAGCAATGAGCTAACTTTGGAAATGCGTCAAACCATTCTGACTACTTTGGGGCAGTTACCTTACAAAGTACTCTGGAAATTTGAAGATGACAGCTTGCAAGGAAAACCAAATAATATTCATCTAACTAAATGGGCCCCACAACAGGATATCCTCCGTGAGCTAGCAAACAATAAATTCAGATAATTTACTATAAGACCTTGTTTTAGGGCATAAGAATGTTAAGTTATTTGTAACTCAAGGAGGTCTTCAATCTCTGGAAGAAGCTCTATTCCTACACGTGCCAGTAGTCGTGATGCCCTTCTTTGCAGATCAAGATGGCAATGCGGTTAAAGCGAAAAATAAAGGAATGGGTCTGGTTGTGGATAAAAATAATTTAAATGTTGAAGGATTCAAAGCTGTCATTCTGGAAGTTATACAAAATCCTACATATAAAGATACAGTTATGCGACTAGCCAGACAAATCCAGGATTCACCAATGACGGCGCTGGAAAGAGCAGTTTGGTGGACAGAATATGTTTTGAGACGCAAAGGTGCTCAACATTTAAAGGGTCCCATCATTCCTTTCTATCAATATTTTTACTTAGATGTCTTGGCTGTAATTGGTCTTATCTGTTTTGTAATTTTTGCTATCTTGTTTGCTATTGGCAGGTTCTGTTTAAGGCAAATTTGTTTCACAAAGTGTGATTCCAGTGGAATTGACAAGACCAAGAAATTAAAGAAATCATAAATTTCGAAAATGTAATGTAAAATATACACTTATATTACTGGACTATTTTATTGCGTTGTTTGAGGACAAACTTGAGAATTCGGAGTGTGGATCCGACAGTTCATGTTTGCAGAACTACCGTACCTAAATTACCAAATCCATTTGATATTTGGCCCAAACATCAGATTTTTTAGGAGTTAGGGGCACGATGACCAGTGGTCGGTCCACCATGGACAGTCTGACCGGGCATCGTCAGGATGTCTTTGACCTTGGTTGATAATTTCGGATGTACTCTAGCCGTTAGCCCGATATATTCTCCTATAACGTGAGTCAACCATTTCTTGTTTTGATACCCTGACAACTTGTATTCTATAATGATATTAAATGATGCAATAGCTTGACTTGTTCATCGCCTCTTGGCTATCGTAAAAACGATAGACCAAATGATTAATGTCAAGAACGTCAACCTGTAATTGTCTGACTAGTGTACACGTATATTTGTCCTTCAATTTTAACTATTATTGGTATCAACCCTTACGGGACTCGGCGCGTTATACTACTGGGGTATATTCTGATGCTCCGACGTGGTTCAAAACATATAGTTTGCTTTCTATTCCAAAGGTGAATAGTTATGTTGATAGACCAACATGAAATGCAGCTAATGGGCGGAGTAAAGGAATGGGACTGGTTATTGATAAGAATAACCTCAATTTTAGAAGTTTCACATCTTGCGCAGCTAATTCAAGATCTTTAGTAAGAGCTATTTGGAATAAATATGTAGATTTTCAGTGCGGTGTTTAAATTATATAGTCCAACTGTTATTGAAATTCTTTTTACGCTGTTCATTTATTTCGTTTTAATTCCAAACGCCAAAAGTTGTTAATCCAAGTCGAGTGTTTTGGAGTAGTTGAGAAGACCAGTGATCGGCAACCTACTTTTGGGTATCTGTCAAATCATTCCAAATCTGAATATTTAAATAAAGTTGGATCTAGGATATATTCAATTGTAAACATTTGGACAGTCTCATAGGGAGGTCTCCTTTGAGCTTTACGCCTAACATGTTTTAACTAAAGAAGTAAGTCACTTATATTAAATGGGTCAATCAGGGACACCCGAGTTCTAGTTTGCCAACCTCTGATTTAGACGATTACTTGCAATTTAAAATTTCTCCCCACAGAACTATGTTACATAAACACTCACAACTTTTATTTTATCATATGTAGTAACGACTATCTAAAATTTTCAACGAATCTTATCAGATTAGATCACCTGAAATGATTTATATATATAGTTCAAATTAATAACACTACTCATTCAATTTCCGGTCAATCAAATCGAATTACACCAACACTATGCTGAAAATATTAGTGTTCAGTTTAACATTCTGCTGCTTTCTTCAAAATGTTCAACCTTCTCGCATTCTTGCTGTTATTCCAAGTGCTGCATATAGCCATCAAATGTTCCACCAGCAATTATGGAGGGAATTGGCAATCAGAGGACACGAAATAGTGGTTATTACAACACATCCAACCAATGAAAACCTAACCAACTTTAAAGAAATCAGCATCCAAGAGGCACGTAAACCATTTGATCAACTAACAAAGGACGTTGTAGAAAATAGTCTATTTACGATGCTAGTAAATAACGAATATGCTACCAAACAACTGAAAATTATAAATTTCATAGCAAGACTTCCACAAGTGCAGGAATTGATTAACAACAGAGAAGAACACTTTGATTTGCTAATGATTGAACATTTCCCTACTCTAATGTTCGGATTTCAGCATCACTTTAAATGTCCCATGATAGGAGTTACGTCATTGGAAGGATTTGATTTGGGTCATGGAATAATGGGTAATGCTGTTCATTCTATTTTATATCCAGTGCCAATAGTAGATATGCATCAACCTTCGATATTTAAGCGAATATTTGCTCCGATTCTACTTGGCATAATTAATTTGTGTTTATACCGAAATGGCGGACCTAGTCATAAACTCATGAAGGAAATATTTGGAGAAGATACTCCGCCAATAACTGAAATCATGAAAAAAACTGATATGCTCTTTGTTAATGCTAATCCCCTTTTTAATGCTATAAGACCATTATCACCAAGTACTATATCAATTGCCGGAGGTATACATATGAAACCAGCCATGCCACTTCCACAAGTAAGTTGACTAAATAACTTATTGTCTACTTTAACCTTTAAATATCTGTTCATAGGATGTTCAAGACTTCTTGGATAGTGCAAAAAACGGAGCCATCTACTTCAGTTTAGGCAGTAGCCTTAAAACTTCCGAAGTTATTGAAGGTTTAGGGGAAACCATAATGGAAACTTTGGGTCAATTACCTTATAAGGTATTATGGAAATTTGAAGATAATAGCATAGCGGGAAAACCAGATAATGTGAAACTTATTAAATGGGCACCTCAACAAGATATCCTCCGTAAGTTTCATGATTCCTCTTTTGACATTTTTAATAAGGGCGTTATTATTTCTCCATAGGACACAAAAACATTAAATTGTTCATTACCCAAGGAGGACTTCAGTCTCTGGAAGAAACTTTATATTTACATGTTCCTGTTGTAGTTATGCCATTCATGGCTGATCAGCATATGAATGCAGCGAAAATAAAAAATAATGGATTGGGGCTTCTGGTTGATAAAGAAAATCTCAATGTGGAAGCTTTCAAGAGTGCAATAATTGAAGTTATAAACAACCCTGTTTATAAGGAGTCTGTCAAACGTCTTGCTGCACAAATTCAAGATACACCAATGACAGCTTTGGAAAGAGCTGTTTGGTGGACTGAATATGTCCTCAGGCATAAAGGAGGCCAACATTTGAAAGGACCTGTAATTCCTTGGTATCAGTATTACTATTTAGATGTATTATCTGTCCTGGTATCTATAAGTTTAGTTTCCTTTGGATCTTTGTTAATGATTGTTCGATGTTGTATCAAACGTATTTGTTCCTTTAGGTATTATAATCTAAAAGGTGCAAAGGAGCATAAATATAAGAAAATGTAATTGTCAAGAAAACATTGAATTGTTTGAACTTCGATAGAGAAAGCGTCATAATTTACTTCGGCTGTTGACCATTCAATAATTATTCCATCATGAAGTCAATTTTATTATAACTTATTATTTAAGATTAATTTATGTTTGTGAAATTATAAAATATCTAACTTAGAAATTCGTAAGACGTTCAAAATTGAACAGGCTGTACAATTACTTACATTTTTGCGTCTGTACAAATAGATAAAAGCTGGACTTCGAAACCACGCCATGCGCAAAGTTTGCATTTTTAATTTGATTAATTAAAATATTGTTATGAATTATAATAGGACTATTTCATGAAGGTATTTTATTTCTATTGCACACTATTATACGTCATATTCATTAATCGTATGTCTTATTCATCAATAAAAGTTACACGGAGCCGTTGCATTCTAATTAATCAGGACTCACTTTTTTCGCCTTTATGACCAGTTAAAATGCTTTTTTCTTGCCGGACTATGCACCAACTCACGCAACCATGCCGATCTTTTATTTTTTTGTAAGATTCGTGGACTATCCTTGCAATTCAAATGTAGAAGATGTTGAAAACAAAGCACACATACAAGTTGTTTCGAAATGCGACACAATGTAAAGTTCTATGTCATCTCAACACCAGCATACAGCCATCAAATGTTCTACTAGCTTTAGGTTTATTGTTTTATTATAGTTCATGGCATATTCATGTTCATGTAGAGCGACAAATTCTTCGAGAAAATGGATACATTATGAGTCAAGTTGACAAGAAAAACAATCACTGCCTATAACATATTATTAATTTTCTGTAATATACAAATTTGCACTATATTTATGAATTTAAACAAGACCAGGGTACAGAAACATGATTCGGTAAAAATACTCAAATAGTAACGACACTTTATCAAATATTGCTATAAAAATAGATGCCAAGATTCAATCAATTATTGTATATTATTCATAGTGGTAGTACTTATAAGTAGATATTAATTCGATTGTATTATATAGATATGTATAAATCTTGAACCATGTTTAATCGTCAATTCAACCTCTTGACTTTTTAAATTTAGTATTTGAAAGGAGCGCTGGCGATTCAAAATTCCTGTCATGATGTGGCCACATGGCCTATAACCAAATAATTAACAATATTTTTGGATTAATTAATTACCCCATAAAAATGCCAAGTGCTTCGTATATTAGAAGTGTTACAAATCTATTCAAATTGTGAGAAAAAGATAAGATAAAATATAAATATCTCCTTGAGATAGGTATAAAAGCGAGAATTAGAGCATTGACTTAAGTGCATTGGCTTACAATCACAATGTTAAAATTAGTAGTGTGCAGTTTTGTGGTATTACATTTATTTAACCATGTTACACCCTCCCGCATACTTGCGGTCATCCCGTCACCTGCTTACAGCCATCAAATGTTCTACCAACAATTTTGGAGGGAATTGGCTATACGAGGACATGAAATCGTTGTCGTCACAACGAATCCCACAAATGAGATACTCCCCAATTTCAAAGAAATTAATATTGAAGAAGCCCATGTAACCGCACGGAAGATTACCAAAGAAGTTATGGAAAGCTGCATGGTAAAAATGTTCATAACTAATGAATTAGTAGTAAAAATTATATCATTGTTTGAATATATACTACGACTTCCACAAATACATGAACTAATTCATAACAAAGAAGAACATTTTGATTTAGTAATAATTGAAAACTTTCCTGGACCTATCCTTGGATTTCAACATCGGTTTAAATGCCCCATGATTGGTGTTACTTCATTGGATGCAATGGATATTGCACATGCAGCGATGGGAAACGCTGTTCACTCTATATTGTATCCATCAGCATTGTTAGGGATGGACGTGGGTTCATCAGTGCTTATGCGAACCGTAGCTACAATAGTGAATAATATAGTAAATCTTAGTCCGGGCAGAAATATTGAAGACATAAATAGAATTACAAGGGAAATATTTGGATCCGATACTCCTTCAGTAACGGAACTATTTGGAAGAACTGATATGTTGTTTGTCAATGCCAACCCTTTATTAAATGCTGTGAGACCATATTCACCTAGTACGATTTCAATTGCTGGAGGAATTCATATGAAACCTGCAAAGCCTCTGCCAGAAGTAAGTCCATAACTTATCTTTAAGTTAACGTTAACTTACATAATTTTATTAAGGATATCCAAGAATATTTAGACAATGCAAAGGAGCAAGGAGCGATATACTTTAGTCTAGGAAGCAGCATTAAAACAACTGAAATTTCTATAGATCTTCTTAAAACGATAACTAAGACCTTGGGAGAATTACCATACAAGGTACTATGGAAATTTGAAGATGATAATATAGAGGGAAAACCAGATAATGTTAAACTTATTAAATGGGCACCCCAACAAGATATTCTTCGTAAGTCATTCTATCTTAATTATTATTTTAAGATGATACTGACATTGGTGTGTTCCCACAGGTCATAAGAATATCAAATTATTTGTTACTCAAGGTGGCCTGCAATCATTAGAAGAAACATTGTATTTACACGTTCCAGTAGTCGTTATGCCTTTCATGGCTGATCATCATTCAAACGCAGAAAGAATTCGAAATAAAGGAGTGGGACTTGTTGTGGATAAGGAAAATCTCAGCGTTGAAGATTTCAAGAATGCTATTTTGGATGTAATCACTAATCCGACTTACAAAGAGACAATTACGCGTACTGCAACACAAATTCAAGATACACCAATGACAGCTTTAGAAAGAGCTGTTTGGTGGACCGAATATGTATTAAGGCATAAAGGTGCTCAGCATTTAAAAGGACCAGTAATTCCGTGGTACCAATATTATTATCTTGATGTTTTATTGGTATTAGTAGTGGTTGCTTTAGTTTTGATTGGTTCATTATTTTTACTGCTACGATACTGTGTTAGAAAGGTGTTTATTGTATTGAATTCGAGAATTGGTATACATAAAAAACAACAATAACATTATTGAGGTTAATAACCAGGCATAACCATGACTCTTAAAGTGGCGAAGAAAGTTAATAATGGAAAGGTTGATATTAGGTAATAGTTTGGCTATCAAAATATATGAGAAAAAGTAGGGAAAGCTGAAATATTTTGGGTTCAAGGTGCTCTAGATATTCAAAGATGGTGGTTTAGTTGTAAAAGAAGATAACGTTTCTCTTATTTCCTCTTGTGCAAGATAAATGTCGTAATAAATTAAATTTTTTTAAAGTACCAAAAATTTTTATTGGAGGGCCTGTTGTAACATACAGTATCCTCTAATATTCCTATTATTCCTGGTATCCGAAAAATAGCTATTGAACCTTCACAAACACCCTTTGTAAGCATTGATTCGAGTGGCATCTTTTGAAGCAATTTACATAGCTTAATTGTAATGGGTAAACCGGTTCAACCCATCTGCATACCATAAATTCAATGTAATATACGTTTATATGTTTTCGTTGATAATAAGTGAACTTTTTTTCTTGGGAGAATATATCCCTGCTATTATGTATCTATATTAAGAAACTGATATTTTTATAAATTCCACTCCTACATTTCAATGTCATAAAAAGAAAGGAATAATGTTGTTTGAGGAAAACTTGTGGTAGGTGTCACATTCATTTAAGCTTAGTTTACATTCTTTAGGGGCATGCTTAGTCATCACAGCCAGTAACAATTAGATCGTGATAACAACCTGTAATAACATCCGGTGATATTTTTAATACATTAGAATTGGATAGAATTGGATTTTGGATACCCAAAAATCTGCCAACACTTACAACACTCGTCGTGTATAATAAGTTCTAATACCCCAAAAAATTATCCTTACTGATTTAATATATGGTTGTAGTTCCAAAATCACCTAAATTCCTAATACCTATTTGTACTCGTATTTGCATACTTTATTTATTTCGGATAATTACTTTTTCATTTATGTGATCATCTGCCTATATGTTCCTTTCCCATTGATAAAACAATTAATTTCAATCAGTACAATGAAATTGCAAAATTCCTTGATTAGATAACATTCTAAGATATAAGCTCAATCATATATCATTTTAGTTCTGATTGTGAGTTGTTCCAAGCCAGAAATACATAATGCTGAAGATATTAGTGTCAAGTTTTGTGGTGTTATTTTTATTTCACCATGTAAAATCATCCCGCATTCTCGCTTTCATCCCGACCGCATCCTACAGCCATCAAATGTTCTATCAACAATTATGGAGGGAATTTGCAATTCGTGGACATGAAATTATTGTCATTTCTCCTGATCCGACCAACGAAACACTACCAAACTTTAAAGAAATTAACGTCAGGGAGACACATGTACTCTCACATCAATTGGCAAAGGATGTTATAGATAGCAACATATTGACCATGTTGATAACAAACGAATTTGCAGTGAAATATACGAAAATAATGGAATTCGAACTAAGACTTCCTCAAGTGCAAGAGTTGATTAATAACAAAGATGAGTACTTTGATTTACTCATTCTGGAACACTTTCCTGGACCTATGTTTGGATTGCAACATCGCTTTAATTGTTCCCTGATTGGGGTTATATCAGGTGATGCAATGGATTTTTCCCATGAACTAATGGGAAATCCTGTACATTCGATATTATATCCAATACCTTTATTTAATACTGACGAAAATTCATCTATATTTGAGAGAATAATGGCTTTGTTAACTAGTACATTCCTTAATTTAAGTATCTATAGGAATACAGATAATATTAATAGGATTGCAAAAGATATATTCGGCTCTGATACGCCACCAATAATGGAATTATTCGAAAAAACTGACATGCTCTTCGTAAATGCCAATCCACTGTTTAATGCAGTTAGACCACATACTCCTAGTACTATTTCAATTGCAGGAGGTTTGCACTTGAAGCCACCTAAAGCACTTCCAAAGGCAAGTAAACCTGTTCAAGTTCAGATCATGTTAGCCCTAATACTAAATAACTTTAGGATATTCAAGAGTACCTAGATAATGCTAAGGATGGAGTAATTTACTTTAGCTTAGGCAGTAGCGTGAAAACCAATGAACTTACTGGGGATCTCCATAATACTATTCTTCAGACCTTGGCTCAATTACCATATCAGGTGCTATGGAAATTTGAAGATGACAGTATAAAAGATATACCCGTTAATGTAAAACTTATTAAGTGGGCTCCACAACAAGATGTTCTTCGTAAGTTATTCTTATGTCCTTATTTCTGATTTAAAATTGCCATCTTCATATAGGTCACAAAAATGTCAAGTTATTCATAACCCAAGGAGGATTGCAGTCTCTAGAAGAAACAATATATTCGCACGTTCCTGTGGTAGTCCTTCCAATCATGGTAGATCAACATTCTAATGGAGCAAGAGCCCAAAGTGCAGGCTTAGGCCTCGTTGTTAACAAGGATAACCTTAGCGTCGAAGAATTGAAAAGTGCAATTTTAGAAGTTATTACTAATCCAATTTATAGGGAGACAATTAAACGTTTTGCATCACAGATTCAGGACACCCCCATGACACCTTTAGAAAGAGCTGTTTGGTGGAGTGAGTATGTTCTAAGACATAAAGGGGCGCAACATTTGAAAGGTCCAGTAATTCCTTGGTATCAATATTACTATATAGATGTGTTATCGATAATTGGACTTATATGTTTGCTATTATTAAGTATCATATTCTTAAGTGTCAGATTTTGTATTCAGAAACTGTTCAGATTATCACAGTACTTTAAGAATCATTCGACGGTCAAAAATGTTAAACAGAAAAAAATGTGATTTTGTGATTATATGGCAGGAAAATATATATTTATTATAGTATTCACTATGAAGTATATGGGTAATAAGAAGATGAAGCTCTCTACAGTGTCTCAAGTCCTAAATAAGTAGGCTGCTTGGACGATAAGTATCAAACTCATCTCCTCAGTAAGATTATTTGTGCCTAACCCAGGTTAGGCCGGTTGAAAGCCCAAATCTATACGCAGAAATTGCGGGAATCAAATTCATATCATGGAATGTAGGGTATTTCAGATCATTGAAAGTAGGTAATTAAGGATAAAAGCGTTTTTTTTTAATTTACCGAACATCGACTTCTGAGCAAGTTCCTAGGTCCAGAACCCTTTTCTCCATCCAATATAGATGGATAAATGAAAGATGTTCGTCTATGGAAAGAAAGAGCAAGACAAAATACAGACTGTTATACACAGTCTATTAAAATATTATAAAAACCAAAAGATGCTCGAACTTACGTGCAAAGCATTGAAAACTTTCACTGGACTCCTAACCGAAGGTACATAGCTTCTAAGGTTCTATCTAATATTGGGAAATGATATCAGTCAACAATCCAAACTATGACACGTCTGATGACATAATCTGCTTATAAAATGTACTGAAATGTTACATACGACACCTTCTTGGCGAAGCCTAATTTTTGTCATAAATATAGGCTGTCTACTCTCCTTTGCCACATTGGGTAGGATGATATACCTAACCTGGTCGCATTTCGCGATCTTCTATGTAATCTGTGATATTCTCCGCCCAACGCCCAACCTACCTCCAACCTATTATACTAATTGAAAGTCGCTAATGAGTATAGTCACGAAACTCGCACGAATAACAACTAGATATTACCACTTTGTGAAGTAGGTGTATTTTAGAAATGTTAACCATGGTTTGAACTCTGGACTGAGTTCAACTTGCCGCTCAGGAATGATTATATGTCATTCCTGTGAACACGTGATATTTTCTATAAGTTAATTTAAAATATCTCAAGTCCTTTACTGAAGTATTTAATATAGGTATGATGCAACTTATTTTTCGTTTATAATTGATTAGATAACGTTAAAAATGACTATATAATTGATAATTATATCTTTAAGATAATTTTTGCTGTTCCATTGATATATAAACGTTTCAAATTCAGTATATATACATGATTTCTTCCTAATTGTAATTAAGTTTTGGTCCCAAAATGACAAAATTACTTTTGTCCAGTTTAATAGTTTTACTAGCATTTCAATATGCGTCTTCCGCACGAATTCTTGCAATGGTTCCAACCCCCTCTTACAGCCACCAAGTCTTTTATCACCAATTATGGCGAGAATTTGCCATCCGAGGTCACGAAATAGTAGTAATTACAACTGATCCTACCAATGAGACGCTACCGAATTTTAAAGAAATCAGCATTCGTGAGGCGTATGGACCAATGAAGGTTTTTATTAACACGCTTCTTGAAGAAAGTATGGTTACTATGTTATTAACAAACAAAATGATGAATCTTACATTGGATATGCATAAATTCACATTTGAACTTCCACAAGTACAACAACTTATTAAGAATACAGACGAACACTTTGATTTGGTCATGGTTGAACATTTTTGGGGCCCAGTGCTTGGCCTGCAACACCGCTTCAATTGCCCCATGATTGGAGTCATTTCCTTGGATGGATTAGATATTTCCCATGAAATAATGGGAAACCCAGTACATTCGACTATGTATCCGATATCATTAGCAAATATGAATAAAGATGCCTCCATTCTGAGGCGTACGATTTCGTGGTTTATTGCAAGAACCGTGCAATTGAGTTTCATTCTTAATGGAGAGAACATGAATAAGATAACAAGAGGCATTTTTGGAGAAGATACCCCGGATTTAATTGATATCATGGAAAAGACTGAAATGATGTTTATGAATGCCAATCCAGTGCTTAATGCAATTCGACCACATGCGCCAAGCACAATTTCCATTGCTGGTATTCATATGAAACCTGCTAAACCACTTACTAAAGTAAGAACAGAGAATTCGTAATATCAGTCATATAATAGTAAATGTATTCTTTTAACTAGGACCTACAACATTTCCTAGACAATTCAAAGGAAGGAGCAATTTACTTCAGTTTAGGCAGTAATGTGAAAAGCAATGAACTGACTATGGAAATGCGAAGTACTATCACGGATACATTGAGACAATTGCCCTATAAGGTACTCTGGAAATTTGAAGATGATAACTTAGAGGGTAAACCCGATAATGTTCACCTTGTAAATTGGGCTCCACAACAAGATGTCCTACGTAGGATACCTAATAATACTTGTAAAGATATATCCGCTATATACCTATTTTTAGGACATAAGAATGTGAAATTATTCATCACACAAGGTGGTCTCCAATCCCTCGAAGAAGCTTTATACTCACATGTTCCAATGGTTGTTATACCGTTCATTGCAGATCAGGAGGGAAACGCCATAAAAATTCAAGATAAAGGTTTAGGATTAATGATGGATAGAAATAATCTAAATCTTGATGATTTTAAGCGCACTATTCTGGAGGTAATGGAAAATCCGGTTTATAGGGAAACAGTTACTCTCTTAGCTACCCAAATCCAGGATACGCCAATGACTCCCCTGGAAAGAGCAATTTGGTGGACGGAATATGTTATCAGACATAAAAGTACCCAACATTTAAAGGGACCGAGAATACCATTTTATCAATATTACTACCTTGATGTATTGTGTGTTCTTGGAGGTGTTAGCTTAGTTGCACTCGGTTTTACATTTGTTATTGTCAGATTCTGCATTAGGAAAGTGTGTGGGGTATCAAAATGCTGCAAAGCACCAGGGAAGGATTTAAAGGTAAAGAAAATGCAATGATCATATTTATGCCCATAATAAATTGTGTTACATTACATCCTGAAGACATGTTCTGTCCATCTCATCGAATATCCTAACTTCCTCTATATTATATGGAAGTGGTAGATTGGGCCTTCCAGGGTTTTACTAAGTTTGCTACTTTAATAATTGTATGACGTCACGATTATCTGGATTATCTCTACCTGGACCAACTAAGACGGTTCCAACTCTGCACTGAAGATCATTGATAACTCTATACATACCATGTAGTCATCCCCATAAAAAATATCTTTCAATTGCAGTCTTGACCTTCATAAAACCTTGGAAAATATTCAACGACCGTGCACAACGGTTCCCAACAAATGCACTCATGTCATCAATTCTGGATGTACAGGCATTTGCACTTAAACTTTCACAAGTACAGGCACTGATTAATAATAAAGACGAACACTTTGACTTGGTAATTATTGAACTTTTTCTGGGACCGGCCTTAGGATTCAAACATAGATTCATAGATTCAAAGATTGGTGTTATGTCTATGGATGCACTGGATCATTCCCATGGTGCCATGGTGAACCCAGTTCATTCACTTTTATATCCCATATCTGCGTTAGTTATCAATGAAGAGACTTCGTTGCTGACACGTAGACACTTCCTTCTTCAGTGGTTTAATACGTGCAACACCATATATTTTTTCTGATCAAGTGGATAGAACAACGAGAAACATATTTGGCGATGACATACCACGAACATTAGAACTACTGGACCAAACTGATATGCTTTTTGTAAATTCAAATCCGTTATTTAATGCTATTAGACCGCATACACCAAGTACTGTTTCAATTGCCGGTGGAATGCATATGAATCCAGCTAAGCCTCTTCCCAAAGTAAGTACGTCATAATAAGTAATTTTAGTTGGTCAGAATATCAATCTGAATCTCCAAATATTCTTGGATAACGCCAAGGATGGTGCTATTTACTTCAGTTTGGGTAGCAACGTTAAGAGTAATGAATTGACATTAGAAATGCGCCAAACCATCATGAAGACTTTGGACCAATAACCATATCATGTTCTTTGGAAATTCGAAGATAGTTTGGTGGGGAAACCTGACAATGTACATCTAACTAAGTAGGCTCCTCAGCAAGATGTACTTCGTAAGTTACCTTGTCATTAACTTTCTCTTTAATTACAACATTATCATGGCCCTGTTGTTTCTAGGACACGAAAATGTTAAATTGTTCATTACGCAAAGAGGTCTTCAATACCTGGAGGAAGCTCTATACTTACATGCGTCTATGGTAATCATGACATTCTTTGGTGATCAAGGAAATAATGCCGTTAAAGCAGAAAGTAAAGGATTGTGTATTGTGGTCGATAGGCATAACCTCAACGCGGAAGAATTTACAAGGACCATATTAGAAAATCAAATTTATCGTGATACAGTTAAGCGTTTTGCTACACAAATTTAAGACACTCCTATGACACCTATTGAACATGCCATTTGGTGGACCGAATATGTTCTAAGGCATAAGGGCGCTCAACATTTGAAAGGACCTACGATACCTCTCTATCAGTATTATTACCTTGATGTACTATGTGTTTTTGGAACTGCTTCCTTAATAATCTTTGGTGCCATGATCGCTTTCCTTAGGTGGAGCTTGAAGAAGGTTTGCAGATGCTGCGGTTTGGGTAAACCTGTAAACATTAAGAAACTAAAGAAAATGTAATATCCATATGTTGATTTTATATTAAATATTTATTGCTTGTCAATGTTGTTGGTTATATCAGATATTTTCCTTGTGAGGTTCCTTGATTTATTTACCCTTCTAACGCATTCCACTGACTTCTACCATCCAACATAGCATCATCTTTTTCAGTTATCTGAACTAGGTTATTCCGATACTAATAATTACATAGCCGTTGTTTAGAATCGCGAAATGACCAAGGCCACGCCTGGCCAAGGGTGGGGTTAGAACAGAAGTTAGGCAGACTCATAATTCTATGGTCAATATTTGGGCATCTGTCTTCAGACACCGCATACCTTTGCGTTTATGCCCTTTTTATTGCCTATTAGCCTCACCGTTTTCAATAGCCATGATAATGCGATTAAAAACAGTCAGCAAAAAAAATCAGCATATTACTATGAAATGTTTTTATTAATTAAATCTGAGATTAGATATCGATGGTAGTTGTAAATAGATAACAAATTAAGCAATAATGACTTGCAAGTATAATTCATTAGAGATAGCATGGATTTTCATATTTTAGTAGATATATAAATCCAAACAAGCAACAAAATTTAGTATAGTTTCACAAACGTATAGTAGCGTGTCCTAGTAAAAATAATAATGAGGCAAATAATATTTTGTTTGCTGCTATGTTCGATACATCATATTGAGGGTTCTCGTATCCTTGCTGTAATACCAACCGCATCATATAGTCACCAAGTCTTCTATCATCAATTATGGCGGGAATATGCAATCCGGGGCCATGAAATCGTCGTCATCACCACAGATCCTACCAATGCGACACTTCCAAACTTTAAAGAAATTAATATTCAAGAGGCATATGCTCCATCAAAACAAGCACTCAAATCAATAATCGACACCAACGTAATTAAATTGATCCTAACAAATAAATTCGCATCCTTGATTATGGAGTTTCAAGAATTTGCACTCAAGCTTCCACAAGTCCAGGCACTAATTCATGATAAAGACGAACACTTTGATTTGGTAATTATAGAGCATTTTCTGGGTCCGGCCTTGGGATTCAAATATAGATTTAATTGTCCCATGATCGGAGTTATGTCTTTGGATGGAATGGATTATTCCCATGCTGCAATGGGTAACTCAGTTCATTCACTTTTATATCCCTTGTTAGCCTTCGTCATCAAGGAGGATTCTTCAATTTTTACTCGCATGGTAACTACTCTCGTCAGTAGCTACGTTTATGCAACACCGTATATCTTCACTGGAGAAATGGATAGAATAACAAGAGGTATATTTGGTGATGATGTACCACCGACATTGGAACTGCTGGACCAGACTGACATGCTTTTTGTAAATGTAAATCCGTTGTTTAATGCTATCAGACCGCATACACCAAGTACTATTTCCATTGCCGGAGGAATGCATATGCAACCAGCTAAGCCACTCCCTAAAGTAAGTACCAGTATTTCTAGTTTATGAGAATGCACTGAAACTTGTCTCCATCAAGGACTTGCAAAACTTCTTGGACAACGCCAAAAAGGGAGCTATTTACTTCAGTTTAGGAAGCAACGTCAAGAGCAATGAATTGACTATGGAAATGCGCCTAACTATCATGAAGACGTTAGGGCAAATACCATATCAGGTTATTTGGAAATTCGAAGATGATAGTTTGGTAGGTAAACCTAGTAATGTACATCTTACTAAGTGGGCACCTCAGCAAGATGTCCTTCGTAAGTTACTTAATCAGTAACTTTGACTTTAAAAATAAAACTAACATTACCCATCTTTTTAGGACATGAAAATATTAAATTGTTCATTACCCAAGGAGGTCTTCAATCTCTAGAGGAAGCTCTATACTTACATGTGCCAATAGTAATCATGCCATTCTTTGGTGATCAAGAAAGTAATGCAGCTAAAGCAGAAAGTAAAGGTTTGGGTATCGTGGTTGATAGGCATAACTTCAATGTCGAAGACTTCAAACGGACAATATTAGAAGTAATAGAGAATCCAGTATATCGGGATACAGCTAAGCGTTTTGCTACTCAAATTCAAGACGCTCCAATGCCACCAATCGAACGTGCTATTTGGTGGACGGAATATGTTCTAAGACACAAAGGTGCACAACATTTAAAAGGTCCGATTTTACCGATTTATCAATATTATTATCTTGATGTATTGTTTGTTCTTGGAAGTTTTGGTTTGATTCTACTTGGTGTTACATTAGCTATTGCAAGATTCTGTATTAGAAAAATGTGTGGGGTACCATGCTGCAAAGCATTAGTGAAGGATCAAAAATTAAAGGAAATGTAATTTTACTTCTTATTGGGATTATATGTCAAATATTAACAGATAACGTAAATGTATCATTTTCAAAAAAACGAATACGAATAAGCCCTACGAATAAGCATAAATTATTTAATAGTGTTAAAGCTATATTCAGACCTCTCCTCTTCTAAATATGATATGGATACTTATATAATGAGGTTTTCGTCTATTGAAGGACTTGTGACATGGCAAATAATAATCTCCTATCTAATCAGCAAGTCATGAGCTAATATTAATTATTATATAGTATTCTTGATTCGAGTTCAACCTATTTTCTCTATCCAGATTAGATAAAATGTCCTGGTGCAATAAATGAGTATCAATTTAAGATGCCAATCAAATTATTGAATAGTCTTTTGTCAGTAATTCTCATACCTGTGCAATAATCAACAATAATCAACAACGATGTTGAAAATACTTGTATTCAGTTATATACTTTTAATATCATCTCAAAATGTGGCATCATCTAGAATTCTTGCGATGATTCAAACTGCATCTTACAGTCATCAATCCTTCTTTCACCAATTATGGCGAGAATTTGCAATTCGTGGCCATGAAATAGTAGTGATTACCACGGATCCAACCAATGAAACTCTACCAAATTTTAAAGAAATCAGCATTCGGGAAACTTACATACCAACAAAAAAGTTCGTGACTGAAATGATTGAATCCAATATTTTGAAGATGTTCATAACTAACTCATTCGTGGATACTCTGCTAGATATTAACGAGTATTCACTTCGACTACCGCAAGTACAGGAACTTATAAATAATAAAGATGAACATTTTGACGTGGTTATAATGGAGCATTTCCTGGCACCCGCCTTTGGTTTTAAACATCGATTTAATTGTCCGTTGATTGGTGTGGTGTCCATGGATGGAATGGATCCTGCCCATGAAATAATGGGAAATGCTGTACACGCAATCTTATATCCAGCTGTAATATTTGGGGTTGATGTGGAAAATTCATTTTTCATGCGTACACTTGCATTTATTGTTAATGGGGTAATGTATATAACACCATCTAGAAATATCGAAAAAATGGATAGAATTACAAGAGATATATTTGGGGAAGATACTCCAACTGCAATGAAACTAATGGAAGAAACAGATATGCTTTTTATCAACGCCAATCCTTTGTTTTCCGCAGTGAGACCAGTAACGCCAAGTACTATTTCACTTGCAGGTGGGTTACACATGAAACCACCGAAACCTCTGCCCATAGTAAGTAATCTTTACTTATCCATATATAGATGCTGAAACTAGAACTGCATTCATAAGAAAAATACTTCCTTTTTAGGAATTGCAACTATTCTTGGACGATGCCAAGGAAGGTGCAATATACTTCAGTTTAGGCAGCAATGTAAAGAGCAACGAATTAACGTTAGAATTGCGTCAGATAATCTTGCAGAGTTTAGGTCAGGTGCCCTACAAAGTACTATGGAAATTTGAGGATGATAGTTTAGTTGGAAAGCCAAAAAATGTTCACCTGACCAAATGGGCGCCACAACAAGATGTCCTCCGTAAGATTGGCCATACTGTAATTATAATCCTCTTTTATTATAATCCCTTCATTTTAGGTCATAAGAACGTCAAATTATTTATTACTCAGTGTGGCCTTCAATCATTAGAAGAATCACTGTATCTTCATGTACCAATTGTGGCAATTCCATTCCTCGGAGATCAGGAGGGAAACGCAAGGCAAGCAGAAAGAAAAGGGATGGGGGTAGTTATTGATAGAAATAAGCTTAGTGTCGAAGGATTGAAGAACGCTATTCTGGAAGTTATGGAAAATCATAAGTACAGGGACACAGTAAAACGTCTAGCGGTACAAATTCAGGATACACCAATGACGGCATTGGAACGGGCAATTTGGTGGACGGAATATGTGCTAAGACATAAAGGTGCACACCATTTGAAAGGACAATTTCTTCCTTGGATTCAGTATTATTATCTAGATGTCCTGTCTCTTATTGGAGTATGTGTTATAATATTATTAGGATCTCTATATTTAATTATCAGGCAGATTATTAGGAAGGTAGTATCCATGGTACAATTTTATGCCAAGAAACAACAATAAAGAGACCATTGAACTTTGGAGTTTTTGTAATCTTTTAATATCATGTGCCGAACCAACTCGCTCGATGAGCAGTTCGTACGCGGTTGATTTTACTATTCTGTTGTTATTTCGGCTCGGAGAAGGCCACAATTTAGATAAACTTTTACTACATCACCTACACAATCAGAGAGGAAGGGCTTATTACTTCGATTTCTGATGATACCAAGTCAAGCAGATCTACTTGAAAGCCATCAGTGTAAACAATCGACTGTTCAACCATGCCTCAATTGTTTTGTGTCTATGGAACTTAATGTTATTTAGTCTAGCTAAAGATATTCCAAGTTTTCTGTTTTGCTACTTTTGAAAACTCCCGCCCATTATAGTGAAGATAAACACGTGAGCATGGTGCGGTCCAATGCTCAATGCTGCCCAATGTTGAGGCAAATTCCTTTAGTTTTAAGATTTTGAATTTTTTAAAGTTAATATGATTCGTACCACCAAGCAGTAAGGTCGTGTTGCTCCTGTCCATGTTGCCACAGTCTTGTTTCCGAAAAGGACAATCAAAGATCCTCCTATTTTCATGTTTCAATCAAACCGAGTTTCTTTTCACGGATCCTTCGCACAGAATCTCTTTAAATGAACCTGCTCCGGAACAATATATCGTCTTTCCTGCGTAGACCACTAATTGTAAACTTTCATCTGAAGGCTAGCTCCTTACATTGTCTAGCTTGTAAACTGAAATGCACCCTGATAATACCTGTTAGGTATTATCAAAATTTGATCCTTGTCTTCAAAAGGCTTTCACTACTCAATGATTTACAAAAATGAGGAACGATTTGTAACAGCAGAAATCATGATTTGCAATTATTTCAAGAGGTACAATCCGAAGGTATTCCTGATACTTCATCGATAAAGTTGATAATTCTATAATTTAGCGCAGGCATCGGCAAACTGTTCTAGTTGTAGGAAATCAATCCCAATCCAAATAATAAACAGACATTAGATTAGTGATATTATCATTTTTTCACTTGTAATTAATAAATGAATCACTCGGTGATCCTCGGGTTATAGGTTGCCGACAGCTGCTGTAGTTTATTAACTCGTTTTAAATTTGTCAATATGCGTTATCGCATTATTATCAACATGAACTTGTAACACTTCTCTATATAAAGATTACGCCGTTGGATTTCT
>WSZQ02094361.1:0-12634 GCA_019419845.2 Weissflogia rhopalogaster | reverse complement strand
ATTCATTAATTGTGTGCTAAATGATTATATGTTCTTCTTTGATATGTCAATTTAATTTTCATTATTTGATTTTTCCGACGTTATTCACATTCCCACGTTTTTTGCATCCATTTGGATAATTCCAGAAATATATTATATACATCTAAATACACAATTTATATACATCCATAATATATTTGATTTCTTTCGTTCATATTCAACGTTTTCTTTGAACCTCGCTTCCATCAGAAGTCAAAGTAATCCAAATTAATTAATGCACCTTTTTGTCTTGTTTCTGGAACTAATATAAATGGAGCGTTTTCTTTGGAGATATAAATCACAAAAGTTACGAACATATCCTCGCATCAGTAGTGATATTAAAACCGAAAGGATGCGCAACGAGTGCCATTTGTGCGTGTGCGCGCTCTTTTACTTGGTGGCCCCGAACTTTTTTTCTCTCGTCTTTTGCTCAGCATCCGCGGCTGCCGCTGCTTCTCGTCGGCCCTGCTCCTTATTCCTTCGCTCTCGCGATAAACCGCCGCCGCGGCTTCGCAAAAAGTCTACGCTGCGCCGACCAGACGCAATAAATAACCTGGTTAATATTTTCAAATATTTATAGCGCCATTGTCTGTTGATATCCGTAAGCTGCTTTGTCCGGCGCCGAATTGCACGATGCAACGATGCAACTGCAACTTTTGTAGTTGTATCTAAAATATAAAAAGCGGGTTTTTTGAGAAGTTGAGCATTCTACTTGGGACGACACTATTTTACATAATTTTTAGGGGATTTAAGTATTTGCAAGTTTGTTCTTTTGTATTCCCGAAAATGTATTCTTCAAGCGAATATTTAAGTGTAATAAGATTTTGTGAGCTTTTTGTATTTTTATAGTTACTTTTATTAATAGTTTCCTCTTTCTGAATTTCTATTATAATTTAACATCCAGAAAGTTTAATAGTTACAACGGTATAAGGGAAAAAATGCGAATACTGGAATGTTTATTAAAAATAGGAATTAAAGAATAGTCAATTAGAACAATTTTTGATGTTTCATTAATCATTTGCGATAGTTTTTGGAGAATGTCGATTCTACACATTTTTAACAGATGCAACATTTCTATCAATTTTCGACATACTGGACTTTTTTCAGCTTTTTTGACATTGTCTTTCCATAGTTTTTTACTCTTTTCCGATATTTTTGACATTTCCGACATTTTTAAGCGTTTATGATATAATTCGATATTTTTAAAATATTTTTCGCCTATATTATACATTCATCGACGATTTGTACATTTTCGAATATCTTTAAATTTTCCAATGCATTGCAATTTTCATCGGTTTTTATAAGCGTTCAGATTTTTTTGACATTTTGGATATATTTGAAAACAATCAGTGATTATGATGTTTATCGACGTGCCAGACAATTTCTACGTATTTTACTTTTTAACAATTTTTGACTTTTTATAATGTTCCGATACTCTCGACATTTCCAAGGTTCTGACCTTTTCTCATTCCTTCGATATTTGCTGCGATTTCTATAATTTGCGATAGCATAAGAACTCCAATCTTTGAAATTTTTGATCAAATTTCCTCGCAACCCATATTCCTATGCCTTATTATTCAATACCGTCCTAATCTTAGCCCAACAAAAAATATTGAACTAGCACAATCATTTGAATTATAAAATACAATTTGGAATCGTCTTGATACACAATCTAAAAACCAAATATATAAAGAAATGATAGAATAAAAATTGACTTTATCCCGAATTTAAAATTTTAATTTAAAATGAACTGCAATCAGATTATTCTCATAAGTTTTACATATTGTACCATAGCTGGTCCTTAACGTCGAAAGAAGCAAAAATTCCGGAAATTGTGAAAACATGTAAATAACATCAAAGTCGAACATCTAAAAATCCGTCAAATGCATCGTTATATCGAAAATCATCGAAATGTTAAAAAATAGGTAAATAGCTGTTACACAATTGCAAATGTTCTAAATGTTGGTATTATCAGAAACGTCAAAGGCGTCGAAAAATGGCGAAAACCTCGAAAAGATAAAAAACCTTCGAAAAAATACAAACTTCAAATATATAAAAAAGGCGCAAAAAGTCGCAAACATCGAAAACGTCAAAACTGTCACATTTAAAAAGCATCTGTCGAAAATGCGAAAAAAGTCAAATGCGGTCGGAATCACCGAAAATGTTCCGTTTGTCGAAATATGTCAATTTGATCATAAATGTCAAGAAGGTAGAAAAAATGCCAGAATCTCAGAAAATGTCTATAACCGGAAAATCCGTCAAAACATCGAAAACTATCAAAAACATCGAAAATGTTAGTAATGTCCAAAACGACAAAAACAAAAAATTACAAAAAATCGCAAAAAAATGAGGAAAAGTAAATCATCAAGAATTTAAAATGTTGATGGTAGTATTTTCCCTTCATACCTATAAGCTTTAATTTAAAGCACAATGACTGTGAAGATTGAGTAGTTCTAGCCGTGGCGAAGACCGGCAAAAATTGTAAGCTGTTGCACATGAACTTGCTAGCCAACCAAGTTCAGTCAAGGCGAAGACGAAGAAGCTAAACGCGAAGAACGCACTCCTCCATTCCTGCCGTCTACAACAACGACCGCGACATGGACGCGTTTGCAGAATGCAATCCAGCAAGCGAGACACGCAGCGTTTGCAAAAGGCGACGATGTATGAAATCCTAATAAATCTCGCGACTAGCCTCGAGTTTTAATACGCTAATTTGTCTTCATTACGAATGGAAATGCAATCAACTGTCGGCGTGCGGATATAATTGGCGAGACCGCTCGAAGCGCCAAACGGCACAACCACACCACACATCCCATTGCAGCAAAACGGCCACAAACTCGCAACTCAAACGTCGAGTGCGAAATCAGAAACTGGTTGTATGCAAAAATCCAAAACAAATTTCCCCAAGCATCCATCATAATTTGCACTTTTCAAGTAGTTAATGCATCGCTGCACGTTCGAATAATTACGAAATTAAAATTAAAATTGCCAACAGATATGCATACTGTTGCGCTGATACTTTTGTTGACTTTATGCAGCGATTTTAAAAAAAGTTTTCTGCTGCTTCTTTCTTGTACGCCGCTGTAAACACAGCTTCCTTTTTTAGATCGTTCCCGCTCAACATTTGCACGTCGTTGCACAGCCAACTTTCGTTGCTTTTGATCGCACTTTTGAATTTTCCATAAGCGTGGATTGCTCAGCGCCGAACAAAAGAATGCCTTATTAGAAAATTGCTCCAACTTCCTCCTCATGCGCTTACTTGCTTTGCTTTGCTTTGCCCAACTTATTAATAGACCCCGTTTATACCTACTCCTTTCACCGCCCACGCAGTGAAATGAGAAAACTTGCATTTTTCCCAGCGTTGCGAATTAATTAAGAAAGTATGCCCGTGTTAATAACGCCAGGTTTTGCATCTCTACCTGTATCATAAAGTAATTTAATATTTCATCGCTGGGATTTTTATAATTACACACAGCTACTACAAACCAACGTTAATTGGACAGATCGATAATTATACGGAATTTAATTACGACTATTACCACTGTTATGACAGTCATACTGGAGAGTTTTAGATTATTAGTGAATTAATGATATGGTTAATGATTTTTTACCTGATTTATTATGTTTGAATGCTGGTAATGGCATGGCTGGCGATCTTGACACATAATTGGAGTCATTGTCGGACTAATGTGCATTAGATGCAAATTTATGTTCCCTGCGGATTAGTCCATTAGTACCTGATGGTCAGCGCGCGTTGGCAAGTTAAACAAACATATAATAATCGAAACCGTATTACTGCATAATTGGTTAATGACGTGGTGTATCCAGGGATCGAACGTATTGTGCATCACGCGCTTAGTTTCGCACAATAGTTTCGTATCAACTACATATTGGGATAATTGAGCGAATTTCGATAATAAGGCATAAACATCTAAAGTTTCGCAGGAGTGAATAAGGAAATAGCAGCACAAGTCGAATATGGGGGCAGAGAATAGCAGGATGCCTAAGAAATATGATATGGAACAATAAGCACCTAAGAACAGAAGCTAGAGTAAGCAAATATAGGGCAGTAGTTAGACCCATCCTGACAAACTCACCAGAAACAAATGCAGATACAACAATTACCTAGAGAATACTCAGAACAGCAGAAATGAAGATACTAGATATAGCCAGAAAACACCATCTTTCTGATGATATCATTTATAAGCTAGCCTAATCAGTCCATGGTATCTTTTTGCCAAATGTGGTTGATTAGTAAATTATATAACTAGCTTATCTCTCAAGTTGATACAAATCATAAATTTTAGAAAAATTTCAGTTAAATTCGGATTGTTAGTTTCTGTGATATACGCCGTCAAAACTCAAGAAACACGCGTTCAATTAATTACCAGAAGTATTCTTAGTTTGAATTATATCGTATTACATCTGCTTTGAAAGATCCTTTGAAAGATTCCCAGCTAATTATTTTAACATCTTAATTCCAACTTTAAACTCGGAAAATAATTCCATTACCTTGATTGCGGTGCAGGTACGGATGTAGGAGATGCGCCTGCCTCTCCATCGCAATATGCCCATATTTTTTATCAAAGCCGACTGACTGTTGATTAGACAGGAACTTTCCAGACTGTAAACACACAAACAAAAATGTTCAACTTTAATTACGAATGATTTTAATCTTGTTTATTTAGCGCCCGAGTTTCAGATTAAAGTTGGAATGATGAAGCACATTAATCTGGGGCGCAGGCCCGATAGGCGGCATCGAGATTATGCGCGGCGATGGACACGTAATGTTCAGGTAATGTTCGGGTAATCAATCTGGCGGACATGCCTCGTTTTAATTTTAGTTTGCTTGATTTACGTGCCGGCGTTAAATAAATATTCATGACCATCAGCGGCTCATGCTATCTCAGATTTGAAAATTCCAACTAGTTATTCCAACAAGTTAACTAAAGTTTGCTTGCGAGCCGGTAGATATTCGGTGTTCGTGTCAGCGGTGGCGGCTGCGTGCCTTGTGCTTGTTTGGCCGTTGATGGGTTTCAGTTTGAAGCCCCCGACGTCGACCTAGTGGTCCAATTAGATTGCGCACCCCCGCTGTGCGTTCATTTTACATTATCTCTGACTTTCAACTAGTTGCTGCTCTACTAGTCTAGATTCAGACGTCGTAAATAATGAATAAATTTATGTCTGGGTTTTATGCTATTTCATTTTATAAATAAATAACTTTGGTTAGACTAAAACCGGCTTTTATAATATTCAAAACAGAAAAATTCTGTGTTTTTAATTTAAGGCAGAAGATGCTTAATTAGTTAATTTAATAGGTGAACCATTCATATTCAGAAGGGTTTTGTAATGAATTTTACTCAAATTGTGGTGCTAATTAGGAATTAATATGTATCAAATATTGCTTGTTATATCTATTAATGTGAACTTGCAAAAAATTGTGATAAAATTATCTAAATCCAGGGAAAATAGCGAGGATAGCCCACCTGGGCAGCATAGTTGGTAAGGTTTCGGTCTACCACGCAGTCGGACGGGGTTCGAGTCCCCGGGGTGGGTTCCCACATGTGAATTAATTTATTAATTAATTCACACAAAAATCCACACAAACAAATCCACACTACAAAATTACAACAATTAAAAATCACACATCAAAATAGCATCAATCGCAGTATGCGCATCCCATTACAGTTATAACAAGCAAAAGCCACGAGGCAATTCAATCACACAACACTCAATAACACACACACAACAATACCACACAAAAATCAACAATAACAACATAATATTATCATGTATATACAAATAAAATAACAAAACTAGTATCCAGGCGGAAGGACCAGTTAGGTCGATGGCCAGGTCTACGGACCAAATACAAATAATAATAACGAGGATATTGACGAAGTCCTTTAAATTTTTGGATGCATAATCTTCTGTTATCGAAACAGTTACTGTAAGAATGCAATTTTTTGCTGAATATCAGGCACAACCCTGAGTATGTGTCATTATTCACAAGGAATGTATATGATTATTTATACACTATTGCTATATTTAATTCCCACCAAAATTCAAAATTTGAATGAATTTAGTAACAATAAGACCTTCATTGACGTTCCAACTCCTCTTGATCTGCAACAAATAACTTATATTTCAATAAATATCACCAACAACTAGCATTATCACAAGTAATATATTAATCTATTTAGTAATTTACTAATTAATCTATTTAGTAAGTAATTAAAAAATCCCCGAACAATATTGTAGAGTTCCAAAAAAAAATGAGTGTAGTTATGTTGTTTACATGACCCAATTTAATATAAATTATCAAAGACCAATTGTAAAATCAATTAAAATTTACAATTTTACCTGGGTCTATCCAGAAAAACATATAAAAATTGTGATTATTTCGGAAACTACACATAACTGCTTCATGGCACAGTTCTAAGAGGAAAATGGGTTACGTTCCTCCATAATACTCATTTAACAGGTTAAAAATACATGACTTGCATACTTTTTCTCAGATACTATTACATACTATTTATAAGCTAGTTAAGTCTAGTTACTAGAATATAAGAAAAAACTTAAAAATGGATGCAATATTTAAATTGCCTCGTTTTTTGAGTTGCTCAGTTGCGTACACTCTAGCGTTCTTAATTTTTGTCGGACATAGGCAACTAAAGAGTGTTTGTAAAGATCATATACTTTTCTTGAACATGACGTCTGCCATTTTTAAAACAGAAATAAATTTGCATATTTCTGTTGACTTTTAATTTTATGGTCCATATTTCGCACCTAAAAATAAATAATATTCTAGATAATTTAATTGCCTATAAAATGAGATTCCATTTAGTCAAAATAACTCAGGAGAATATTCTTAATAGTGAACGCAAAATAGAAAACCACGGATTCATGTTCGTTATTATATATTCAAGTTATATGTACAAGCCTGCTTTATGAGCTATAACTTCGAAAATACTGCATCTTTCAACTTGAATTTTTAAGGGAACCTAAATTGTTTAATTATTGATTATTTAGCTAAATTAATTTGGTAGAATGTCTTTAATAGTAAACGCAAAATTGCAAAACTAGTTTTAGGTGCGAGATAAACGGGATTAAATCGGTAAACGTAAGACTTATATATGCTTATATATTCACAAGTTTCTTTTATGAGCTATAAGTTTGTAAATACTGCTGTTTTCGACTCTAAATTTTCAGAGATAATTCTTGAATAGTTTAGGTATTAACTAAGATTATCCTAAAACTGACTTCATAATTTTTCTTTGATTAAATATTGAAATATTTAATATCAATTTAGTATCAAATATTCACTACATCGCGCAACATTTGTGCAAATATTCTAATGACTAATAAGAAAATATTCTAATGAAATATTCTCATTAAATGAATTTTTATTATAGGACCAGGATCACACTAAAATAATATTTCTATTAAGAGAAAGGATTTTTGTCCCTAATATATCTGTCACTTGTCATAAAATCTTGAAGCTTAGACTTCAGAAAAGAAATGTGGAATTTTTATAGTTCTAGAAGTTGAGAATACTACTAAAACGTTATTTTTAGATTCCCAAAGTTGAACTAAGTTTTATGAATGTATTTTAATGGATTTATGGCATTTTTACCACTCACCTGAAATGCCATAAATCCATTAGTGATTAATAAAACTTTCAGAGCCGCTTCCAATGGTTTTCTCGATGGTACACCTGAAAAATGTAAAATAAAACGAAATTTATGATTTTCATTAAGGCACTAAACACTCGTTTAATTTTATAAAAGGTTTTCTACGCATGTAAATTAAACACGTGGCAGGTCTGCAAGCAGGTGCTCTTAAGAACAACCCTCATCAAATGGCCTGTGAACATTTATAACGCGTTAACCTAAGGTCTAACGTGTCCTAAGTGTCTAAAATCCATTTTGTTTCAATAAGACTTTTCCATTCTTTTCTACGTTCCTATTCTATTCTCGTTCCGGTTTTTTTTCGACATTTTTCTATAAAGCGACAAAACATGTAATAAAATTGACTTACTGTATTTTTCTCTGCGTATTCCTTCCCAAAAAATTGTACACATGGGAGTATGAATATTTACTTTCACGTATAAAAGCAACATTGACGCATGAATGTCGCCAGTTTGGCCCCCGGATTCTCCTTAGTTCGCGCCGTTTTACAACTGTATTCGCTTGTTTTGCAAACTTTTTTTCTGTTTGTTGTTCGCCATCTTTCGTCACATTTTTCCAACATTTATATTCGCTCCCAGTTCTCATGAATGTACATGTGCCTTTGCCGGTATTTTTTTGTTAAGATGTGATTGCATTCAGAACAGTTTCGCACTCACAGGTAGCCGATAAATCATTCGGTTAAAAAGTTTTGCGCCCGGAAAAAAATCACGGGCCAGGAGGCCTGACAGCAGCGGAGAAAACTCGCGTAGCTTTAAAAAAGCTAAACGAATGAATGAGTTGTTATCTGAAAGAATCATCAAAGTTGCGGCTGTGTGAATTCGAGAGTTGGAATTCGAGATTCGTTGCTTTCCACTTTGCAACTGTAACAGCGAAGCCCAAGTCATTGATAACTAGTGTTTGGGAAATGGCTTCACCCTTTAAATCCTTCTTTTTTTCAAAAAAAAAAGTTTTTTTGCTTATAAACCCGGAACTTCTTCTAGTAGAAGTAACCTGAAGCAACTAGAATCAACTAGAAATCTTTAAGGTTTCAAATTGAGAAATACCAAAGGGTGTTGGAATAAAATAGCCCTCAGCAGTTCTTTAAATTTACAATGTCTTGCTGTCAAAACGTCTGTAACTCACCAAAAAATGTCCCAACCAGCTGGTCTGGATTACCTTACTATTGTACCAAACATACGAACAAAAAAAACCCTAAAACTACAAAGAAATCTTTAAATTGTATTTGTATAACTACTATATAGAGGAGTTGAACGTTATAAATGCTTTGATATACGTTAAAGTGCCGAATAAAGACATTGTCAGTCGCCTGGATGCGATTTCGATCCTCTCAATTAAATCTCAATAAAAGGTGTCCAAATCTCATAACGTCTACCTGCCCTCTGAATAGAATCCTACCATTTTGAGATTTTTGGTTGCTTTTTTAAATGGATTTATTTTAAGCCGTCCTTTTTTCCAAACCATTCTAAAAGTATATCCAATCTAAGTGCATCTAAAGCTAGCCAACCCCTTGCGAAGGAAGGTTGTTGAATATCTAATAACGTTATCTTCGGGATCGAAAGGGATCAAAGATATTGGCCTTTGAATAAGGCATCTTCATTTAAGGAATTCCACGAGATAATAAATATACGATGAGGTTGAGAGGTAGACGACAGACGGTACACTCTTTGAGAATGTAGGGAATGTGAGGATACTTTCGGATTCACTTGGTATAAAACACCCTCGCAAAAGGTTTCATAAAAAATCATAACGGATTTATAGGCTGTATGTGATATTGCTCGTGTGTTTCTGATTACTGTTGGCATTATACTCCTTCGCCTTTCCTTTTTTCTTCCTGATAGCGATCCTTTTCGCGTGCGTGCCCGCTTGTGTTTTCGCTCTCTTGTATTTGTGTACATAGATGTGTATCGGGGAATATGCGTGTGGCTGTGTTTATGTGTGTGCGTATAAGTGTGGGTGGCTGTGTGTATGTGTGAATATACGTATATGCGCAGCGATTTGGTATCCAGGACGATATCATAACTCAAAGGTTTAACTTCTTAAGTCGGAGGCTGTGTAGTGCGGATTTGATACTGCTGGGTGGCTGGGTGGGGCCCGATAGCGATGCGCCGCTTCCGGCTGATATCATTTTTACGCCTCCACCATTTTTTATTAGATGTATAAAAAGCGCGTAAAAGTAAACAACGCCAATTCGTCCAATGAGGATCAAACAAGAAGTGATTACAGAGATATTATACGCATTTTTTACGGGGATTAATTTCTCGTTATTATAAACGGGGGAATTTCAAACTTCTTAATATCTTTGCAACAGATAAAGTAAGGTATATTTTTTATATAGAGATAATCAAATACAGGTTGATGGATTGATATATGTAGCTAGCGATGAAATCAAGATGTTAATAATCTATTATAAATTACATTTTCATATCAAATTTCGTATCAATCCAAGCGGAATTTCTATCCACATACAGTGGAAACACTTTTGTACCAGTTAGATTTTTTATTAAACAATACTATTTCGTTGATAAGCAATCAATAGAGCAGGTTCAAATGAGCAGCCCTAGTATTTCATAACAAAGTAAACTCCCACAGTACTAAAACCTGAATAATTTAACAAAATACAGTGTTGTAGAAGAAATTTCAGTTAACTTAATTTAAAATAATTATAAATCTGTCCTATTGGGTAACCTATTGGGTAGCACGTAGGCGTATCACGTCGACGGACGAGGTTCGAGTCCTCGATGTAGAATTATTCACACAAAAAAATACATCCACTCATTCGGCTTCACATATTCAACTTCACACACTCTGCTCTGCACACTCAACTTTACCCATTCGATTCTACACATTCAACAACTTAACTACTACACACACATACGCACGATTCCACACACTTAACATCAACAAACAGTCAACAAAAACAAACAACACATCACTGTAACAAACAGCAACTACAAAATATAAAAACATAATAAAATAAGATGTAACACGTCGAAAATGCCTTCCACGGTCGATAGACTGTAAAATATATGAATTATTATTTAAAATTAAGGCAACCAAAAATACACAAAACTTTCCCTAAATGACCAAATAAAGTTAATTGTAGTTATAATAAAAAGATTTTGGAAACAAGAAGCATTCGTGGCCACGCATGCACATAAAATATGAGCGTTGACTGCGACATAAATGCTCCAATAAAATGGTAACTTTATGTCGAATCGTTATTTTTGATTTAGTGCTGAGACGGCTGCCGCGATGGCGGCCACTTTAATCTCGGGGCGCACACACACACTCGCCCTGCCTGCCTTCTGCGCGAGACAACAGCATCCGCGAAATTTGCGACGAAAACAACTTCATCATCCCGTGTTGTTTATAATTATTATTTATTAGCAATAAACTACCTGTGACGTGCGCGCGCTCCGAAATCGCAGCCCACAGATTCGACAAAGTCCGGCGGCGGCTTGTGTCGTAAATAAGCGCGTATTTTTACGCAAGTGAAACGCTGACAGGGCGACAAGAATGCGCATATCTTAATTAGCTAGCATAGTCTGCAATTCGAGTTTGAATGTCACTTATTTACGGGCGACGCGACGCGACGCATATTTGCGTCTTTCATCTTCTAATTGAGTCGCTCGGCGCGCATGATTTATGCGCCCTCTCACATCATATCTTTTTCGGTAGTTACGAAAACCCACGCCCGTCGAAATAAAAGCGCTTTTCGAACGTATCTGCATGATGATCTCTGACATTGTTAAGATGTGGGTACAGTCTTTACTTTCCTACTTGGCGTTTTATTACGTTTTCGGGTAAAAACGTGCCGGCGAGATCAGATTGCAGGCGCGTATGTACGATTCCTAACCTGCTTTCGTCGCTTCATTTCTCGTAAGTATAGTCGGGCATAAATTGCGTAATGTTATTATGGTTACTAGGGAGGAGCGAAAATAAGAACACAAAATAACACCGGTTATGATAGCAGGCAATAAATATCATTACTAGATAAAGTGGCGTCGTTTAAACTAGTTTATGTCGCACAACACAAACTTTAATGAACTTAAAATGAATCCAAAAATATAATAATGATTTGTTGCATTATTTTCGGGTGTACACATCTACGGCTATTTATTTTTCACTTTCCTAAATTATTTTTGGTAGCATAATGAGTAACTTGATGAAATTTTGATATCAATATATGTTTACATTCTCCATAAAATTGGCAATTAAGAATGCAAATATCATGGAGCAAGTTGTAAGTGTTTTATATATTTTCACTAATATCGCAAAGTTTTAATACCCTCATTTGTGCAATTTAAAACTGCCATACATGAATGAATTCGTCTTTAAATTTGCGATAAAATGCCCTCAATCGAAAATTGCAAAATACTCATGTAAGCATATTATTTTAGTTTGAAATTAGTTATGCAGATTATTTTTGCTTTGCTAACTTCAAGTTATGTTCGTCTTTGAATTTCCTCACTTGTTCTGCAAATTTTTGGCATTTCTATAGTGCCATTTTTATTTGAATGACATGATTCATTTCACCTTTAAATTTGCTTTAAAATGCCCCTAATCGCTAATGTCACACCGATTAGGCTAGTATTTTATAGTCCATAGATGTTGGAAAGACAAATTTTACTCTGCCAATTTAAAATTAGGGAACCATGTGTATTTTCTGAATTTTATTGCGGAATTTTGATATTTTGATACAGATAATTCTTAATTGCATGACATCAATTAACTGGCCTTCAAATTTTCTATTACATAAACCTAATCGCAAATGGACCATAGGTTAGCATATTTAGGTTAGCATTTTATTTGTTACTGGAAGTTAGAGCAAACTTAATACTAAATTTTATTGCAAACTTTGTTAATTTCTAAATGAGCAATATTTAATTGTATTACATCATTAAATTCATCTTTAAATTTTTCAT